>APFE030503646.1:2544-21566 GCA_000404065.3 Pinus taeda
TGGTTCTTCAAAACCATCTTGAACTAATTCCCATAAATCTTGACAGGCAAACAGGGCTCTCATGGTTATTTCCCAATAGTCATAGTTTTTCCCATTGAACAGTGGGAATTGAGGATTAAACATACCCATACTAGTGCTTGTGCTAGCCATTCCTTGCATTCTCAGCTATGCTTCTAAATCCTTGACTGTGTATTTAAAATACTGACTGTTTCTTCAGTAGTGACACAAAAAAAACTTTGAGGAATACCTGAATCCTTTTGCTTGAGACTTCACTTTGCTGGAGAAAATTTACTGCTGCAACAAAACGAACCTTCCTTTAGCGTCTTTACACCTTCAAAGAGCCTGGATAAGCTTTGATACCACTGTTAGGGATTTTTCTGGTAAAATCCCAAAAACAAACAATTAACTGAATACAGAGCAATGCTTTGTTTTTCTCCTCAGGATCTTTTGCACAGGGAAGCAAATGAAATTTTGAGGACAGAGATCTTTCACACCAATAAAACCTTTATATTCATTAATAAAAACTCTGATACATATTTCTTCCTCTTACTCTGAGGGATTCACCAAAAAAAACTTTTCACCAAAAACAAAATTACTCTGCCTCTGTTACAAATGATTTTTACACTGCTGTGTAAAATCTACATTCACATTTACTGCTGTAAAAAGGAGCTTTTACGTTTACACATTTACCACTGTAAAATGAAATTCTTACATATGCTGTAAAAATTTCTTACATAATATTCACTGTGGGGTGAAAAACCATTTCTTTACTCACACCATTTACAATGTTGTTTAAAAACAATTCTTCATTCGCTCTTATTGCAGCTTCCTTCCCTTCGTTTTAACAACAAAAAAAATTACATCACGCTGCTGCGTATTGGCAAATTACATATTCTCAAAATACATACTGTCGCTATTCTGTTTCACACTCCTGTGTGTTTCACACCATGCTAGCCCTGCTCTGGTTTCGCACTGTTGTGCTTCCCTTTTCATTACACATTACAATTCATACGTGAATGAAGAAAAAAACAAAACATATACCAAAACCAAAAAAAAATTAATGATAGGTTGACTTACCCATACCTATCTTTAAATTCACCATACTTCCGTGCAAAAAAAAATTAAAACATTTACCAGCCATCCTACGAACAATATTAAAGTTCATTAATGACTTTTACGGCGGTCAAACAAAAAGGTCAGGCAGGTTGATGAAGATCCATGTCCGTTGACTTGATCGAATGCATTTCGCACACCTAGGTCACACAAACCAATCAAAGTTTAGCTTCCGGGGAGTGGGTGGTTTTGTGTTCATACACAGGACGCGTGGCAGCAAGTCAGGGTGTTCGGAGGCCCTCTGACAGAAACAGCTTTTTGCGAAAAGCGGTGCCAAATGTACTGTGGTTTTCTGAAGTGGTTTTCCGGAATAAATGTCGCGGGGTTGTTCCGCTGTTATGGCAGTTGAAATTGATTTCAACATTTCTTAGATAAACTTGAAGCTTACCAAACAGAAGTGTATGAAGGCTCGTGTTTGGCAAATACTCATAAACGATCCACCTTTCTAGTCCCTCTGCACAGCAGCCAAGCAGCTTTACAAGATTCTGGTGTCGAACGTTGGCTAAAACCTTCACTTCATTCATAAATTCTTCGTTTCCTTGACTAGATCTAACAGACCTCTGCCTCAGTTTTTATAGAAGCAACAACAAAAATAAACCTAATAAATGTTTCAATGCTTCTCTGCAGATCTCTATAATATCTATATATTATTTTTGTTAATAACTGCTACGGCGTAGGGAGAACTATTATGGCATATGGGTGACACTGATATCACGAAAAGAAAGCTGCTAATGAATAATAAACAGGATCATTACCAGGCAGAGGAACAGAGCCACGGCCGCGAAGCTCTACGTGATCCCGGCTATGCAACCAATTCTCAGAGAATTCCTGCGTGTCAATGTCGTCTCCCCATATTCACAGCAAAATCGTATAAACAAAAGATTTGAACACCACGTCTGAAGCATATTGTGAAGCAGATTGAGATGGATAAACATATCAATCCGCGCGCCAACCAACAGCGAAGAGGTACTTCTGTCACTGTGTCATGTGGAATCCTAATCTATTTACTCAGATTACAGATTCCGTATCATGTGCTCAAGCAGATACAGAAGAGGTTATCTACCCATGGGTTTATCTGCTTATAATTTTATAGTTTATAAACTGATAAGTTTGGGAGGTTATAAACTGATAAGTTTATTGGTTTATAGGCTGATATCTTATAAGCAGATAAGACAATGTGATTATAAAATTATAAGTCGATCTATTTATAAACGATAAGTTATCATTATAAATTGATAAGCTTACTTACATATAATATGATAGCTTATAAAATGATACGGATAGCTGTTTATAAGATTATAACCTTATCTGCTTATAACTTGATAAGATTATGTTCTTATAACAAGATAGGTTATAAAATTATAAGGGTAATGGCTTATAATATTATAAGCTTATCTGCTTATAAATTAATAAGCTTATCACTTATAAAGCGATAAGCTCCTTGACTTATATTTTTGATAAGCCATGCGTCTTATAAAGTTATACGCTTATCTGGTTATAAACTGATAAGCTTATCTGCATATAAAATGATAAGGAGCGGTGCTTATAATCTGATAAGGTCATCTGCGTATGAGATGATAAGCATATCCGGTTATGATATAAGAAGCTATCGCGTAGAAGATGATAAGTCTCCCGGCTTATAATACATGATAGGCACAAGTGCTTATAGTCCGATACAGGGTTGGAAATTGGATGTCTCTTTACCCATCATATAATATTTTTTTGACGTTTTTGGTTCTTATGCTCCCCGTTAAGAAACGTTATGTTTAAAATTTTGCCTTTCAAGAGTAATGTTCTTACAATAAATTAACCCTTCACCAATAAATGTTTGATTATAAAATTATTTTCAATAACATAATTATGTTAAATTTTCACATACTTATCATAAGGAAAAAAACAAAATGACCATAACACACAAATGACTTATTAAATCTCGAATCTTGGTTTGAAATTGCATGGAACATTCACAATAAAGTCTTTGGAACTTGAAATCAATTGTCCTTGCCCCAGACATGCCATATCATTTGTATATATGAGATATGACTAAGGATATCTTATAGGACATATAAGATGACCAACATAGTAAAACTATTGAATGTTATCAATAACTCAAAAGTAGATTAATTAATATGGTTTATGTCATTATTTAGCATTGTTTTGGATAATGAGATATACAATAATATTAACAACAATTAATGTATAGTATTTGAACCTTTTAAAAATTAAAAGACAAAAACTATAAGAAATGGACATTGTAGATCTCTTAACATCATGTTATAGGATTATGTTGTGATTTCCTCCACTATTACATTCTTAGAGAACAAACATTTATAATATTAAATGTGGTAAAAGCATGCTCTCATCAAATCCTTCCTTCTATTTATCATCAAATTGTAGTAAAATCAAATATATAAACAAAAACCCAATGTGTATTAAAGTAACATTAAATAAAATCATAAAAAACTCACTCTAATTAACTAGTTAGTTTATTTTTTAGAGAAAATAATTTATTTTAAAACTCAAAATAATTTTCATCTTGGTGTATTATTTATAGACTATACCCTTTAATATAACTTGTAGACATCTCAACTAAAAATTAAATATATTTAAATTATAATACTTTGACAACTACAATTGTGGAGATTTCAACAAAAAAATATTTAACATTTGAAACATGTTTATTTTTCTTATTGAAAGTATATAATCAATCCTAGGTAGAGTACTTGATGGTTATCCATTGCATATATTTCAAGTGTCATTTAAAAGCAACAATTTATATTATACCACCAGAAAGTTTCGATTCCCAATAAGACTAAGTTCCATGAAAATTAGGAGATAATTTTTACATTATCTAATATAAGATTTGATACAAAACATAAATATATGACACCCTAAAAGGGCACAAGAACATAGCACCAACATCGAGTTTTCATATCCATCTAATAAGAGAAAATTATTTTACAGCAAATTATTAGTTGTTTCAAAGTGATGTCACAACATACAAGTTTCCAAATTCTATTGCTCCAACGATAATGTAAGCAAAGAAATGAGTCAAGTTGCATGGAAGCTATTCATTAACTCCAAATATAGATGGAGATTGGATATGTGTGCAAAAGACTCTCCTCGTATTTAAATGCATCTTGAGAAACATAAAGGGATAGATGCTATGCCATAGTAGAAAAATGCTCTAATCTAAATGTGTCACATATTTTACTGCATTTTTTTTAAATGTTGGTAAGATGTGAGACACCTGGGTATATGAAATGCAAATAGACAAAAAATATAATAAACATCTCATTCTCCAATATGTAGTGTAGTGGGGCCTTCAATATTATAGAACTTTATTCTTTTAAGATTAATTTGACATACAAATGCAACACTTTGACCTTAATTATACTGAATAAAAATATATCACGTTGGAGTTCAATTTTGTTTTTTCATAAACATGTTTATGCTTTGGATTCTTTATATTTTTAGTTCTTATCTATGTTTAATAGGTTTGGGATTAAAATAAATATTATAGCTAAAAATAAATATATCCAAATAATAAGTAATTATTGTTTTTATAATTGAATGATCTTCATTTCAAATATTTTAGTAAGGGATTTTTAAGATTTGATCTTTCTGGCCACTTGGTAGATCCACATTTAAGATGGATCTAAGTTGGTTTAATGAATAATTAATAAATTATCATTTAATCATTAAATTATAATTTTGATTAAATTATTTTAATTAAATATATTTATTTTCTAATTTTATTTTCACTGAGTCAAATGTTATAAAAGAAATTACAACATCTCTACCATATTGGAGGGCCTGTTTGCTCACAAATATTTTAGAAAAGAAGGAAATCCTCATTGTCTTAAAATATACATTGTAACAAAAAATAATATTTACATCAAAACAAATTCTGGTGCTATTGTTGGTAGTGCATTGTCTATTGGAATTCACTTCCCATAAAGTTGAAGATGAATCCAGAGGGTGGTTACTGCTGGCTGTCTCCACAAAACACAAAACAGACCAATATAATCCCTTTAAATTTGCAAGTGATCCACTAAATTAACCGACGGCAGCAAATCATTTTATTTGGTTCAACCCGGAGTTTACACCCTCAAAAATGGCAGAGAATCTGCAACCAAACATCCACCAAAAGTCCGTTCTGCGGTTTGGCTAACAAAATAATGTGCAGAATCAAAAATAAAAGCAAGGCTGGATTTACTTTAGGTTTTCCTGGATGCGTTTCCGAGGATTTCAAAATTTCATTGTTGTGAACTTAATTTGAAGCATGGGGTGGATGTAAAATTATCCACACATAAGAATTATGTTATCACTTACAACAGTACTATGACAAAAACATACCAACGTTCCTAGAGACAGGATGGCTTGCTGGAGGCCGGACAAGTGGCCATATCGAGGAGAACAAGCGCATGGCAACTTAGTCTACTACCTTCGCTTCTGCTTTGGGTGTTAATCACGTTTTCAGCAAAACATTGACCGTCCAAAATACGTTTCGTTTTGAACGGTTCCAAACACGTCTTAAGAAACGGTCTTCAAAATTTTCTAACCATCAAATACGTTCAAAAGGCCTTATGACGGGCAAAATGCCCGTCAAATTCCATCCCTGACTCCGATAAGCTTATCTATTTTTAAGTTGATAAGAAGATCTAGTTATAGACAGATAACTATCATTACTTATAATATCATAAACTCTTCCGCTTATAAACAAATAAACTATCAGATTATTAACTTATAGCCGGATAGGCATATAAATTGATAAGCTCGTGAGCAGATAACCCAATAAGGCGTTAAGTTTATAAGCAGATAGCGTACCAAATTTTGTGCACCCCGCGTTTCTACCGACGGCTCCATAGGAATCTCTGCATCTTCACGAAACCCAGCGCAATATGATTAGGTAGTTCCTCATTTCTCATCAGGGTCAAAGCAGGCCTCCACTCATCTTCAGTCCTTTTCCGCCTTATTGCTGCAGCAACCATGTTTAGGGCATTTCAGTCACAGAAATTGAGCGCTCCTGCGGGAAATTTTCTGCCATATTTTCTGGCAGCCGGAAGCGCCACAGAAAATTCCTGTGCGAGCCGTATGGGCAGGGGTTGCGTGTTCCCAGTGTAGCTATCGTTTGCCTCTATTGCGAAGATCAGTTCTCTACTGTGACAAGACATTAACACTTTGCTACCATTATAATCCCCAAATTTGACTGCAACTATGATCCAGTTCTGGACATCATTGGATAGTAGCTGCGGGAGTGAAATTGATTACCAGCGACTATGAAATTGATTCTCAGCACCTATGATTCAGTTATGCACATCACTGCAACGCTGGGAGCCCCTGTTCCTCCCAGGTATGGCTTTGTTGGTGGGGTCCGGGGAGATTGGCTTCGATATTACTTCTCCATGGCTCCAGGAAAACTCCACAGTCCATTTAGAAGCCTAAGCCTGCAGAAGGCGTGGCAGAGATCTTCAATCTTCAAACTCTTCTTGATTGCATTTTTGTTACAAATTTTTTACTCTGAGCTTTCTGTAACTGCAGGCTAAAACACTAATATGCCAAACTTGGCTTGTGAGCCACATTTCTCCATCCACAGTAGTTTCTTTGGAAGGCTATTTGCTCCAAAAACCCATTCTCGAAGTATCAACACTTCTTCTGGCCTATCTTTATTTCACTTGAAAGATTTCTCTATGAGAAAATTCACCAGAAAACCTTTATTAAAAACACAGACGCAAAATCCCATTAAAAAAACACTTTGTATTCCAAAGTTAACACATGCTTCTTTGGACTTAAAAACACAGATGCAAAATCCCATTTAGAAATTAAAAACACTTTGTATTCCAAAGTTAACACATGCCTATGCAGACATAAATCTTAGTGCAATTGATCCAAACTTTAAATGCTTTGATCCACTTCTAACATGTGTGCGCTGCTTTAGACTTTAATGTTAAGTTTGGAGTATGAAGCTAAGTACCTGGACATTAAATGAATCTGTGTTAGTTTGTAGGTATTTTTTTATTGAATTATATAGGAATGAAATCTTAAGGTTTAAGATACCAGTTTTTTTGTTTTTTATTTTTTGTAATTCAATTTTTTATTATTCAAATTAATGATGAGCTGACCTAATTTTCTAATAGTTTTCTCACTAAAAAGACAATGTTATGGAATAGATATTGTTGTAACTATCTTTGATGTCTCTGAGAGCATCACATTCCAAAATGAAATGTTTTTAGGAGTGCAAAAAGTATACACTTGTTCTTCCAAAGTTTTTTTAGATCTTTTTCACCGACTAATTTCACACAGAAGTTGATGCGAGTTAGTTCTTAATTGAGCAATAAGAATCTTTGCAAGTATACACCTATTCTTCCCAAGTTTTTTTAGATCTTTTCCACTGACTAATTTCACACAAAAGTTGATGTGAGTTAGTTCTTAATTGAGCAATAAGAATCTTAGCTTTCCATTGAATGCTAGCTCCAATATACTATTTTTGTTGGAGATCACAAGTGAAGTTGAATACCTAAACATATTACTTCTTTTTCCATATAAATTTGCTTATAAACTTATGTTTATATATATATATGTTTGGGTATATAAATTTATGTGAAATTTTTCTATCAAATATTGAAAAAAAAAATGAATAAATAAATTTAAAAAATAATTTAATTAAATAATTTTTATTTTTTATTTTTATTTTAACTTATGCATCTAATCTTAATACCAATTTATAAATTTAATATTTCATTTATTATTTCTTTTAAAAAAACAAATGAACTTTATTTTATCACTTAGAACATTTATCATAAGTAAGTTCCCTCCCCATTTGCATTTATGAACTGATTCTCTTTTCTCTACAATGAATTCCCTCTTCATGTGAAGGTTTGAAATCCTCTTAGGATATGAAGATTCCTTTCCTTGCTTGTGTCAGCGAACTTGTAGTTTGGATGGAACACCACTTATTTAATGTTAAATATGACAAAATAATAATTGTGGCATACTTATTACATTATTGGTGTTTTGTTGTTTTTTTTTTTAATTGTAAATAAAAAATTGATATTGATAATAATTATAAGCTTTAACGTCACTAAAATAAATAAATTATTTTATAACATGTAATTTCTATTATTTCATGGGTATGTAATTTTTATTATTTCATGGGTATTAGAAATAGGTTATTTCATGAGATGCAAATTTGTTTTTTCTATTCATATTTTAATTGTAGTCAACTAATTAGATAATATTTGTTGAGCTTTTTAAATGATATAAATGAATGACTATTTAATTTGAAATGTTGATTTTGTGTATGCAATTATATTAGTAATTAACTCAAATCTTTGAGTCTTTTTCTTCTTCTTTTTTCATTATTACATATGTTGAATGTGAGTGATAATAAATACAACCTCAAAATCTGCAAATTATTTTTCATCAATTAATTTCATGTGTGTGGGAAAAAAGTCTTTTCAATAATCAAAGTCATACCATAAATACATTGGTAGAGAAAGTTTCATGTTTTTTCTACAAACCATGTTAACAAGATTAAACAAGATTAGAAAACTAAACTTATTTAAAATAAATAAATAAATGGCAATAGATTTCAGGACAAGCCAATAGTAGGAAGAAATGGAATTATGCACATGGAACATTTGCAATGCAACAATTCATTGTTTCAATATTTTGATAAATTAAAAACAATAAAGTCATATAATACTCAAAACATCATAATTTTGGTATTCATCTATTCAAAACATCATGATTTTAGTATTTATCTATTTGACACAATTATTTTCAATAATGTCATTTTAATGCCTTATTAATCAATACTTTTCATTTGGTTAAACCAAACATTTTTTAATTAGCAATAAATTTTAGTTTTTTTATTTATGATTAAAGTTTGAATTGACATTTTGAAATGCATTTATAAATTGAATATGTTGATTACAAAACATCAATATGCATACTTACAAATTAAAATATTAACTTCAATTTTCCTTTGAAGAAATGAAATGACCATTTTTATCTAACCCTACTTCAATTTAAATCTATTAATATAATGGACAATATTGACTTGATAACTCAATTCAACAAAATTCTAATCCATTGCAAAATATAATATTATTTGGACTATGCAACCCAAATCAATTGTAAAAATCTAATATAAAATTGATGCAATTTAGGGACTAATGCTCACTTGATCATTCATCTTTAATCATATTTTAATTCACATAAGAGGTTTTTCATTACATGCCAAACATTACAAAAATTAAAACATTGCAATTGAATGCTCGTATAACGATGAGCACTCTCCTTTGTATTCCACTCACTCATGCTCATCAGAACAAAACAAGTCATATACAACATATACAAAATAAGATATTACAATCATTATATAAATTAAACTAGAGAATTGAACATGATAATTAATTATAATAAGAAACACATTTGTTATATAAAAGGGGAGAGTCCATTTTATAGTTAACATATTCATGCTCACTGGCACAAGCCATATGCAATAGATATACATTAAAATATTAGATTTTAATCAAAGTAACACTAGAGTTTGAAGGCATGAACTTATCATGCGATTTTCAAGTCCATTTATCTACAATTAAATATTATAAAATCAAGCCGACATTCAACTGATCCTTAAATCTATTCTCCTCATAACTATTTATATCCTTCAAATAAGCTCTTCTTATATCATCATTCAAAGTCCTGATGATGGATCCCGGTTGGGATTTGAAACGTTGACAAAAAAATCGTTCATACTGTGGATTCTCTAGTAACTAAGTCAAAATATACAATTTCTAAACTAATGTACTTCTACAAACAATGTTTTCATAAAAAAGTGATTATTTTTAAAAGGTATCCAAGAATATCTAAACATATTAAACACCACAATACTTGTTTAGCCATGAGAAATCCTTAAACCGAGGCCAAATCTATGAGTGTTCATTTAGAACAAACACCAAAAATCAAGATATTTGCATACCTCTCTATGAAGCTAACTGACAACTAACAAATTAGGGTTGGTTTGTACCAATTAGGTACCTAACTGGTACAAACCGGTCCTCCAATTTGGTTTTTCTATTGGTTTGTTACTCATGCATACCCAACTAGTCGGTTTGACAAGTGACCAATTCAGAGTAGTCGTTTTTTTTAACAATGATTCTTATTGGGCACCTCAAAATGACAAAGGGAAATGTTTTCAAGGCTCAATTGTGTTTGGGATAATAACATAAACATATTCTGGGAGTTGGAGAATTTTCCAACCTTATATAATGATGTTTGTGGTAGCAATACGCAAAAATCATGGAGACTCTCTAATCAATGTTTGGAGAGGCATTTCATGGAATTTGGCTTTGATTTTATTTTTGGATGGAAGGTTATCTTATTTTCCTAAATATCACATTTATAATAGTCTTATTCAACAAAGAATTGATTTGTCATGCAATCCATGATGTGATCATATTTTTTAAGGTTTTCCCCAGTTCATATTAGTCTCCAACCACAAAATGATGGAGGTTCTAGCACATACGCAAACAATATTTGATGTCTATTTTTTTTGTTCATAACCAAACACAAGGAAAGATTTCATGCATCCATTAGATACTTGCATGGTGGCATTGACTCTTTGAATACACAACATATTTTCTTCTTGTTTTATTGTAGCATAAGAAGTATAAGCATGATCCACAAACATTAGTTTTTATTTTCTATGTTTTCTCAAGTATTATGGCTTATGCCTTTTTGTAAAGTCATTTTTTAAAATTTTGGAGCTTTAACATAAACATTTTAATTGCTCCAATGGGGTTACATGATATGGAGCTTGGATCCATCCCAACAATTATTCACTTTTTATGGCAATTTTTAGTAGGTGTGACAAACATTTTGGGTAGGTACAACATCTATTCTTGGCAGGTACAACACAGATTTTGTGATTCTCTTGCACTTGAAAATCATTACATCAGTCACTATTCATAAGTCTGAGTTCTTGACATCATAGTTTCCTAGGTCACAGTTCCAAGTGCTAGAGTCATACTTCCTCAGTGTTCTACAATGGGATTTTGGAGCTTTGACCTTTGCAATTGTGACCTAGAGAACCATGACAGCGAAAAATGTGACCTTGTAACTCTTACATTGGTCATAGTTCATAGGTCACAGTTTTGGGCTCTCAATGAAGGAGAAGTGACAAGCTTAGGTCCCTTCGATCAAGCCACTAGATGTGTGAGAAGTGGCTTGCCCAGGCCCCTTTGATCTAGGAGATTGATTGATGACAAGTGGCATACCGAGGTCCCTTTAATCTGTGTGCTTGATGGATCACAAGTGGATTTCCCATGTCCCTCCAATATGGGTGCTTGATGGATGACAAGTAGTTTGTCCAAGTCCCTTGGATCTAGGCTATCATTGGATGACAAGAAGTACATTGAGGGCCCTCCAATCTATGCTTTAGATGGATGAAAAGTGGTGGGTTGAGGGCCTTCGAATTTGTGTTATAGATGGATGTATTATGTTACTATCATGCATTGTGTTGTTCTAACCACAATGTGTGTTTAAGTATTTCTTTAGACCTAGTCATTTCTAAAACAATATGGTAATGTCACTTTATAAGTGGTAGTGGTAGTGGCCCACTAGATCAAAAATTATGTACTAATAAATCTTATAATTTATGTAGAGAAATAGATAGTTCATAATCAAATAAATTAATATTATAATTTGATAGATAGATTGACAATTGCTAGCATCGTGGTCTTCTTCACTTGCATTGACATCTCAAACAACTGCTCAATTAGGTTCACTTATTGACTAATTGGATCCATGTAAGTGGCTAGTGCAATTAGGTTTATCTATTGACTAACTAGATCCATCTGAGTGGCTAGTGCAATCCCTTGTTAGTGTGGACTTATGGATTTATCTAGTCTTCAATAACTTATACTCGCGATGCATTTATCAATCATTTATCTAGGTGCAAGAACTAGTTGTTCCCATTTTTATGCTTTATTTTCTCAGCAATTGCATTTTTTTGTATCATCTTAAATTTGTTAGTTGGATTGTTTGTCAATTTGCTTGGGTTGGCCTTGACCAACCTTTTCATGTCAATATAGATAACTTATAAGTTGTCCTTTTTCTTTTGAATCAACGTGTGACTTGTACTAGATAGGTTTGGCTTTTTCTCCAATTATTCTTGGCTTTAATAGCCATTACCTTACAATCGGTATCTTTCAATGTCCATACTTTGAAGAAGTTATTCCAATAGAACACATTCAAGAATCTTTTGTGATTATTTGTCAAGATTGTTGAAATTCATGGCAAGTAATTAGAAATCTAGGCTCACATAATTACCTTACACATACCTCAATTTTTCTATATATATGATCAATATTTCATTTAAACATATTGTAGAAAAACAAACATTTAGTAAAACCTATTCATTGCACAATGGAAAAAATGTGTCAACATAACAGGAAAGCAAACATTGATGATTTTATCTTTTTATTATGCATTGTTATATCCATTATGTACACACTTAAGTTTGCAATCCCTTCCTTTCCTTGCATTGAAATAAATCTTTTAAATAAATTTTTCTAGTTTCCTTTCCGTGAATTGAAACAACTATTTTAAATAAAAAAAACAGTTTTTATAAGCATCTATCTTGTTTATCTTTACAAAAAATTTGCCCTATAAAAATTACTCATAACAATAACACAAATCTTAGCATTCTAAAAACTTGCATGGATATTTCGTTTTCATGAAAAATGAAGCCAAAAAGCCACTCCATCTTCCCATTCCTAAGTTTTATGAATAATATCTCATTGAAATGAAAATTAATGTCAGTTAAATATGAGTTGAAAGCATTGATTCACGACCATGCAATTTAGCTTTGTTTTTCCATATATTCAAAAGAATTTCATGAGCAATATGAAATCTTGATAAACCCTATCAATAAGTAATCAATGTTTCATCAATTAATATTGTGTTTAAACCTCTAAAAACAACCACTAAAGAGTGACTAAGCACAAGCACATTATTTCGACATTATTTCCATTTGGAGTGTGTCAAGAAACAAAGTTGTGTAGGGTGACTAAGGGCAAGAGCTAACCAGCCTGCCATAGGGCATTAAATGCCTGGTTAGCTGCATGCCCTATAACCATATAACACACAGCACGGGTGACGAGATAAATGAAAAATAATGGCTGTGTGTTATACAGTTATAAGGCATGCAGCTAACCAGGCATTTAATGCCCTATGGCAGGCTGGTTAGCTCTTGCCGTGACTAAGCACAAGTACACTACTTTGACATTATTTCCATTTGGAGTTTGTCAAGAAACAAAGTTATGTATGTTTAAAGCATCGCTTATAACTGTTTTTAAATTTTCAATATTATTTCCATTTGGAGTGTGCCAAGAAATAAAGTTGTAAATGCTATAAAGCAGGGCTTAACAAGTGGAGAAGAGGAAACAATGTAGTAAATCAAAATGTCCCATACCAGACATGTCGATAGTATCAAAGTTTCCATTTGAACTGTTTTTAAATTTCACTAGTTTGCATATTCTAACAATGACCTTATCTGATTATTTCCCAATGAAACAATAATGGCAATCAGTCAATTTACAATAAGATATCCACTCATATAAATTCTCGCCATGTTATTAAAACAGCTAGAATTCATGCATCCGTAGATAATTACAAGAAATATAAGCATACAAGTTTTGTAAATAGCATAAAACCTCTAGCTACTACAAATTGCATAAATAAAGCTTCCTATTAAGTTGATATCCAAAATGTGTGATTATACAACTTCCAACAGAAGGATCTCTCCCTCAGCAAGTCCAAATAAAATAAAACACAAAGGCTGTAGCAATGAAAAAATATAAGCATTACCCCATCAATCTGTATCAATATATTTAAACAATAGTGTCATCAAAAAGTTCGTTTAGTCAATTGCAAAACACACAAAGGCTGCAGCAATGAAAAATATGAGCATTGTCCCATCAATCTCTATCAATATGTTTAAACAATAGTGCCATCAAACAAGAAAGTCCGTTGAGTCAATTGCAGAAATAATATGTTTAAACAATAGCCATCAAACAAGAAAGTTTGTTGATTAATGTTTTCTCAATTGAATTAATTCAATCTGAGCTCCAATAGTATTCAACCCAAAAATGTTGATTCAGTTAATAAATATTTCTGAGTCTGAAAAAGCTTCCGCATAAACCAGGTTTGTCTGAATGCAAAACTCATCTGGTACAAAGAATGGTTTCAAAAATGGACCCTCGAAAAGAGCATTCATGAATTATGCTCCAATGACAGAATTTCAATTTTTACACGGGACCAGAATTACACCTAGATACTCATTTACATGTCACTGACAGTTGCTGAACAATATCTTAGGAAAATTAGAATCTTGATAGAATCCCTCAACAACTGGAACACAGGTGAGGCATTTCACTGACAAGACACTACCATTATTCATGGTATTCTTGTAAACAAACGGTCAGTAGACACAAAGTAGTACAATGTACTTCAACTTGTTCTTATGTTCCATTGAACCTTGTTTACTTAATGTTGGATTTGATCCGACATTTCCTTTATCTGGGGGAGGTCCAACACCCCATTTTCCTTCTTATTGTGAATACTCAATAACATGAATTCTTCCATCTGTCATTCCAAGAGCAAATTTGATTCAGTTCGGATGGATGTGATGCAACGACTATAGGATATAGGATAGGCATTACTGCTCAATGAATAACCAAACAATAAATTAGATCATAATATGCCTTGCCAAAAGCCAAATCTAAAAAATATACGTATGAACCATGACAGAATGAAAAAGCCCATTTACCTGTTCATTCCCAATGGTAAATATGCAGCAGGAGCAATGCGACAGAGAGGCCTCAAGCTTTCTGCATCAAACACTCCAACTGCACCATCACAGAAGCTCAGAAGCGGGCATAAACTAGGACATTGTTACATGAGTATATGGCACTTGAAAAAGGAGCAGATAGGCAAATCATGAGGAGACCACTGCAATGCAACCATGTAACAAGCTCATCCAAACAGATACAGAAGGTAAGTGACATTCTATAACTGTCTACGTTTGAATTCTACACTTCTTACAAGTAGTTACATGGCACAAGCGCTCCAACTTGGAAGCATCATATATAGCAACCTAGCTCTCATGCACAACCAACAAGTGAATTGAATCATTGTGAAACTGTATTCGTACTAGTGTATCCCCACTAGTGGTGATGATCTTCCTGGCTGTACTGGTACAACTTCCCACTGGTGGTGAATCGGTGATGATCTTCCTAGCTGTACTGGTACAACTTTTGACTTTAGCTTGTCCCACCCATCTATGCCCCAGACTCCAGAGACATAACTGTGAAAAGACATGGTTGTGAGGACATGAACATTTCTACTCGGTAAATTTATGTAAACTTACGTAAACTTTAAAGTGAACATCACGGAGTCAGCAATAATGAAAGAAACCATATATCTGGGCATCAGCTGCAGAAGATGTCAACACATGAAAAACACATGAAAAAGCCAGATTATAAATAATAATAGAAGAAACCATATACCTAATAATAAAAGAAAACATATACCTTGGCATCAGATCCAAAAGGTACCAACACATTCAAAACATGTGAAAAAGCCAGGCCTGTGATTTTCTTTTGGTGCCCCCTTGAGGCTTCTTTTTACCTGTAAAAATTGCAGCAAGTTCAGAGCATGCCACTTCAAGGTCATTTTTGGTAAAAGGGCACAATGAAGAAAAATGATAAGAATTTTAAATTCAAAGATATATTCACAGGCAGCACCTCATCAACTCGAACATTGTATATTTGAATTCATGAATCCTCCATGCCAATTGCAATAATGTTATTGTCTTGAGGGTGGAAAGCCAGAAAAGTGGCTGCAGGAGGAGGTGGCATGAAAGTTGTCATGACCTGCAATGAATCACTAATTAGCATACCATGAAATCAGTGATTTAGATAAATTGGGAGCCTTTGAATTCTTGGCCTATACTGAGGAACATTACACAAGAACCTTCTAGAGTGATCCTGAACTGAACCCCATTACCCACATAATTTGAAAGTTGGTGAGACATTAGAGGATAAACCCTATGCAGACAAATGTACTAAAATTGAAATCATATATATCATCGCAAACATTAAAATGAAACTGATCTTTAGGTAAAAGGTTATTTTACCTTAAATGTCATCATATTGAATAAGGAGAACTTGACACCAAAAGCAGACATCACATAGGAATCATTCTTAGACCAAGCTATACAACCAGCAGCTTCTTCTGGATTTGTATCACCAATGTCATTGTTCATAACAATCCCGCTAGCTGGTGGAACAAAATACCAACTCTTAGTTACTTGCCAAACATTACTACATAAAATACAGCAGCAAATTATATATCCAAAAGTATAACAAACATAAATAAATAAAACAAGCTAAAATAAAAAGGAAGCAAACAAAAACTACTAAAGAACCCCACCTTTCCAATGGATTTCGGCCACTCCGCGGCCATTTCCATAGCTTATGGAGAGCATTGGATGTCAGTGCTAAAACAACGACACCGAAATTGGTGTATATCATTTTTACCACTTGCTATACCACATTACTTGTTTGAATCAATATCGACAGAATTTGTAGCACATAAAATTGTGAAGTATGTTAACCCTTAGTGTTTTGTTTTCTGTAATAGAAGGATGATTACATACCTTGCTCGAATGCATTGTGTCAGGCAACCTAAGAGACCTACACTCACCCGAATCACTGATCTCAGTCAATTTCCAGTTCTTGCTCTTGTCCGTGACCTCATCTAGAGGCCTTCGCTTAACATCTGGGGTCGGAGTGCCGTCTATACTACTCTTCACACATGTTGTCTAGAGTATCAAAAAATTGTTAGAATTCATTGATCATATCATTCTATTCCTATAAAAGATATGCCAAAATAATAGCTAATAGAGCATTTGAAAGGGGAAAAGAACAAAATCCTATGCTATATAGAAACTTGAAAGCAACAATATCTGGACTCTGGAGTTAAAGTTTAGAAAATGACTAACATATATGTAACAAACTAAACTAAATATGGCTAGACAAATATGCTAGATTCTAAAGAAATAATTCTATGAGAAAGCTCTTACAAAATTGGTGATTGACAATGCAGGTTGAAGTCTGTCCAAACATTCTATAGTACTGTGAAGGGAACCGGGAGCAGTGACTGCAGGAGGCACGACATTCACAATTGAAGTCTACATAGTAAAAATGATCTAGTTACAGCTTAAAGTTTAAAATTAATTAGCAATGCATGTATATCGTAAATGTGCATGGAAGAAGCAATTTACCTTCATGCCATTGTCTCCGATGGTGCCCTTGTTCCCTCAAAGGATCCACTCTCCAGCATGTGAATTAAGCGAAATCCCTCTGCGTCAGCTAAGATCTTTATGCCATTGTCATTTGTTGTGAGTCTTGTGACTGCCAACAGGGATGAGGGAACCATCTTCACTGAAACGAAGGCCAGGACTAGGCTGAATCTTTTTGGAAATAACACAAGGATTATAAATTGAGATGTGACCAAGAAAACTTTAAATAATGTGCCGAAACTTTTTTTTCTCAAAATCATGGTCTCTCAAACTCTAAAAATAAACCATCCTCATCTTCAAAAATAAGTTCTTACCGAACTACACTTGACATCAATTGTTATCAGGATATTGGTGTTATACATGTCCCAGAACTTTATTTGAAATTCATCACCAGCTGCCAAGAACCTATTCTTGGTTGTATCAAATTGCACAAATTCCACACCTAATGAGCGCTTCCTAAAACCAGAATATGTTCGCTTGATTGTTCCCTCACTTTCATTCCACTCAACCAAGTATGAATCACCATCTTTACTTGTTCCATAGGAGAAGGGCTTGGTAAAAAATACAAATGATTATATACTGCAGAAAGGACATAGACTTGACAGAGCATATATAGAAAATTGGAGAAAGTAAAAC
The DNA here is from genome assembly GCA_000404065.3 of Pinus taeda. NCBI lineage: Eukaryota > Viridiplantae > Streptophyta > Pinopsida > Pinales > Pinaceae > Pinus > Pinus taeda. The sequence continues at coordinate 20,669 of APFE030503646.1, forward strand.
TCAGATCCACATGAAGACTCTTTACAAGATAAACACTATTCCAAGTTAACATTTTACCTTGTTCCATCAGCAGTATAAGCCATGGTAGTGCACCAGAGGCCCAGAGTATTATAGTCCACCCTAGATCCCGCAAGATCATACAACTAGGGTTCGATCTTTCCATCAATAGTTGTAGAAAAAATAAACTGCTTACGAACAAAGAATCATAATCCATCTGTAGTGCAATAAAGTATTTGTCAAATGACCAAAAATTCACAGGAAGCCAAATATCAGACAAAAATAAAATATGTAATGTAACTTCAAAACAGCTAGAATTTAATATTACTCAACTACAATGCACATAAATTGTTCAGGTCTCAAGGAACAAATTACCTGAATATTTTCTTGTTGGCAAGGACAAATAGAACATGCAGTTGCTTCATGACCTTCAAATGTATATTGCTTTCGACCAGATACTGCATCCCACACCTACATGCACATACAATTTTTTTATTATCATATACATATAAATAAACAACAACTAGAAGAATGAGTCTTGACACATATGATAAAGCACATTGCCTTGATGGTCTTATCAATAGGGTGTGAAAAAACAATATTATTCACACCACCAACATGTGTGTCAATCTGTTTAAATTATATCAATGTTAATAAATTATACTTACAATAAAAACTTAATTTACAGACCTAGAAGAATGTACAGGTTGGCCTCTAAGCATATAAGCAAACCTCGAGATGTTGTCTCAGATCACTTGCTACAGTATAAGAATATATGTGAACTATATGTTTGGAAAACGCAACTCCTATAACACAAATGCAGGCATGTCAGTATCTGAATAAAGGGAGAAGCACACCATTGTATTGGTGTGCAACCAACAAAAAGAAGACCAGAGGCATT
>APFE030503647.1:0-22336 GCA_000404065.3 Pinus taeda
ATATTTATGAATAATTAAAGAAAGATAATCTCACTGCTTTTTATAGTTAAATAAGAAAATGCATTTATTTCAAATATTTTAAATAAATAAAACAATTATATTCATGGATAAATTTGTTTTACATTATATAATTAAAAAAGAAAAGAAAATAATAAATATATAATTGAATAATTCATATCATTTTACATTATAAACAAGCATGTATAAAACAAAAATTTTAATTGGCAATTTTTTTTCTTATTATATAATTTCAAATGAATATAACTCAACAATACAAATATAATAAATCACTAAAAAAAAGGCCATTCACATTTCTTAGCTACATTGGTTAATAAGAAAATAGAATCATATAAGCTTGCCTGAGGAGGAAGTAATTAATCTAGATGTGATGTGGATAAATTAATTGCGTGCTTACACACATGTACTTGCATAAATTTTGGTGAGTAGCAACCACTAATAAATTATCTATTTTTTGTACAAAAGATTAAAATTATATATTAAAAATTACAAAAGCCAAAAAAAACATAAAAAGTAACAAGAAAAGTGTAAGAATGTACAATAATGACTTGGTTGCATGTTAATGTTTCCAGTCAAGTTATATAAAATTCGTTTTCACTAATTTAAAAAAATGTTTAAAAGAAAAATTGTTTCACTTATCGGCAGCAAGAGAAAGGCTCTCTTGTTTAGTTTTTGTAAATAAAGGAAGGCGGTGGATGTCTCTTACATTAATGAGAAAGAAAGGCGTGATAAGACATACAAAGAGGGATTAATGAGATTTGGTATTACATAGAGAATGTGTGTTTTTTTTCCTGACGTAATATAGAATAGAATAAATGACCAAGAACAGGATAAAAATATATTAAAACAAGAGATTAATGGGATTATGGATGAAGAACACAATATAAAAAATTAAAAACACTACCAAAGGAGGAGACACAGTAAAAATAGAGCATAAAAATTTAAAAACACTATCTTAGATTATGCCGGAACCAAAGGAGCAGATACATTCAAAATAAAGATAACTGCCCCACTGAGAATAGATAAAAAAGAAAGTAATGGATTAGGATAAAGATTTAAAAACAAATTGAAAATAGTTTTTATAATTGAAAATTGAAAATTGAAAATTGTTCTCTTAATAAATTGAAAATGGTTTTATAATTGATGTTTCTATAAACAAATTAAAATTTCATATAAAATTTATAAAAAATAAAAATAAATCATTTTCTTAGTTTACTACATTTACAAATAAGTTTAAATGCAAATAGAAACAGAACAATGGTGAATGAAGGAGGGGGTAAGGGCAGTTGGATGTGAGACAATCGACTTGAAGAGATCAAAAAAAAGAAATTGGGTTTATCTATTTTTTAAAAATAAATACAGCTTGTACTTTTCTTACAACATGATATGGCACAAATCACAGAGAACAATGGCTCCGATTATATGGAGGTACTTTTCTGACTATAGCAACTAAAAACTGAAAAGCTATGAGTTAAAACTGTTCGCTCAAATTTTCATGTGAGCTTGCTGACTAGTTACCTATAAATAACGTAAGGTAAGTTCTTGAACAAATCCAATAAGTTAAATTATTTTAACTTCTAAAGATATCAAACAAAATCATGGAAAAATAAGTGTAGGCCAAGAAAATAATCTTATAAACCGGAAGGTAAGTGCTTGAACAAATCCAATAAGTTAAATTATTTTAACTTCTAAAGATATCAAACAAAATCGTAGAAAAGTAAGTGTATGCCAAGAAAATAATCTTATAAACTAGAAACATGGGGATCATTTGATCAGATCTAGATTTCCATTTTCAAGCTTCAGATTTGGAAAATAACATCAAAAATACAAAGCCACTTGTTATAATTATCTACCAAGGTATTGGATTTACGAGAGAATATCTATGAGATTTTTGAAAATGAGAGATAGCATAATGATGACTTAACTACACATTCCTGGACATAGAGAAAGTGTATGGAAAATAACATCAAAAATACAGAGCCACTTGTTATAATTATCTACCAAGGTATTGGACTTACGAGAGAATATCTATGAGCTTTTTGAAAATGAGAGATAGCATAATGATGGCTTAACTACACATTCCTGGACATAGAGAAAGTGTATGACACATAAACCTGTAAATACATAAAGATAGTGAGTCCTAGTTTAAACTTTCGGCAGATGGTTCTTGAATGTAACTTTGTTATTTTCAAATATAGATTTTCTCTCATAACCCTAAAATTATATAAACTAACCCATCTCCATTTTATAAACAATCAGAAGAAAATGAAGAAAACTTAACTTTAACTTTCTCTTTTTATAGAGAGAAGAGAGAAGGTAGAGAGAGCCTTTCTTGTTTTACTGAGAAGATAAAGAGAGCCTTCTTGTTTTACTCGGAAGATAATGAGGCGTTTTTGTTTCACTGTCTTTAGTCAAACAAAACAAAATAAGGTAACTATGATCCATTGTTATATGGGTGAATGGAAACCTTTTGCATTGCAGATTAATAGAATGATTCAAGTAAAGGAGTGATAATGCTATAGGAGTCTGACTGAGCAAAAGGATTCCTGGGTTAATTGAATGGGGTACCACCAGAGAACAAAGATTCAAAACATTATATATAAGTGGCTAATGCAATTAAGGACCAAGAACAGAGCAAACAGATCGAAATAAAACTAAATATATAAGTGGCTAATGCAATTAAAGACCAAGAACAGAGCAAACAGATCGAAATAAAACTAAATAAAGATTTAAAAACATTAAGCTCGGCAGGCACTGAAGGAGGAGACATACTACTGTATCTTCGAAGGACTCATAAAATCATGTAAATACAGGTTTAGCTCCATGTCGACACAGAAAGTAGGAGAGAGGGCTTTGCTTCTTTTTCTCCGGGAATGACAAATTGATTGGGTGGGTTATGGAAAATTCTACTCTAATCTATGTAACCAAAACTGAAGAATAAATTAAGAATATAAATTTCTATAATCTAAAAATAAATGAGTACAAAATAAATACAAGAAACAAACCTGTAACCGTCTAAATCATGAATATGAGTACAAAATAAATACAAGAAACAAACCTGTCACCGATGGTTACAGCTTTCTTGCTTCCTCACAACAACATCTTTCACCATGCATCCTTCTCGCTATCCTCTTCATCAAATTCAGATTTAACCATGCATCCTTTTCGCTGATCCTCTTCATCAAATTCAGATTTAACCATGCATATAGACAAAACAAAAAGATCCACACGAACCACATGCATAGACAAAACAGAAAGAAAGACCCACAGGAAGTACAAGGATAGACAAAACAAAAAAACCCACAGGAAGTACAAGGATAGACAAAACAGAAAAACCCACAGGAACGAAAGGCATGGAGTCACAGTCACGTTGACATAGACATCGATAACAGGAAGCACTTCCATTGCAAATACAATGAAATTCCTTGCAATTTTAAATGATGAGACAACTCTGCTCTTCGTTCATCCCTTCCTGCTGCTCTTCTTGATCCATATCGGAGAAATCAAATTCAAATTCAATCTCAAATTTGAATAATATGTAGTGTTTTCTATCAAAAGCTACAGAATATAGACACCCAACCTAGAGTAAAACAGAATATAGACACCCAACCCAGAGTAAAACACAGTCACAGGCACACAAACATTGACATACATACAGAAGAGAAAACACTTCCAATACCGATGAAAATAGAAGCAGAAGATGTGAACAACAGAACTTGGAACTAAATATTCAAAGGCACCTATATATATGCATCCCTTCTCGCTCTTCATCCATCCCTTCCTGCTGCTCTTCTTGATCCATATCCGAGAAATCAAATTCATCCCTTCTTGCTGCTCTTCTTGATCCATATCCGAGAAATCAAATTGGAATAATATGTAGTGTTCTATATCAAAAGATACAGAGGAACCCAATCCAGAATAAAACAGAGTATAGACACAGAGGAACCCAATCCAGAGTAAAACAGAGCATAGACACAGAGGAACCAACCAAGAATAAAACAGAGGAACCAACATTGACATAGACGGAGACATAGGCACACAAACATTGACGTACACAAAATACAGAAGCAAATAGAAGAAGATGTGAACAAAAGAACTTAGGAACTATTCGTTCAGAGGCACCTATATATATACACCGCACCACAACCTAAAGCTTAAAGATTCCCTCCCTCAGAATCTCAAAAAAAGCTTAAGCTTATGGACCGTTAGAGGAGCGGATCTTAACGTCCACGTCACCACGTTGGTGCAAACCAGTTGGGTGCAGGCCCTTTCTGGTCCTCTGCTGGGTTTTCTTAACAAAAAAGCTGGATGCTTTTCAGGAAATTCTTTCCACATCCAAGTCATCTATTTGGTTGTTCCATTTATTTGTTTAAAAATTTTAATATAAATATTTTTCAGGAAATTCTTTCCACATCCAAGTCATCTATTTGGTTGTTCCATTTATTTGTTTAAAAATTTTAATATAAAGTTTTTTTTTTAAAATAGTTTGTATAGTTTTAAAGAATTTTGAATTTTGAATTTTTGATTAAGATGTAACACTCTCTAATTGAGATTTGCAATTTATTCATAATTCTCTGTAACAAAACTAAACTAAAATATATTTCACGATTCTATGTAACAAAACCAAACTAAAATGTATTTCAAGCATATACTCTTTATCACATTGTTCAATCAGTTTTTCAAATTTGTCCTAATGAGCTTAAAAGATTAAATTTTATTGGGTTGTTATTCAAGATTCACTGGATTTTGTCTCCCATCCACTTCAACATTATCACTTGTGGCATCTCTCAATGGAAACTACCAGATCTTGTTCCTACACATATAGTCTAGTCCAGCAATACAACTTCCCTGAGTTAATATGAAGAGCAGTTTTTTGTGATATATGGGAAGTTGTTTTTATTTTTTTTTTAGGGATTTTGCTCCACCCAAGTTACACTTGGCAGCCTAAAGGGAGTACGCACCAGTCACAGGATATATGCTGGTCATAATAGGAAAAATGCCAAAGTTGCATTTAGGATAATTTAATTATTTGACCTCATTTGATGTCTAACTAAATTTCAAAACTTAGCAAAACATCTTTGCTGAGCACAATATTTAAATTAAAATAAATTGGTTGACTGCGACCTTTTCAATTGGAATGAATCGATTGTTGTTGGCTGGCAAACTCTGGGTGCATTTCGGTAGGTGGGTGGGTAGAAAGTAGACGAACCTACTAAAAGTTTATTAATTTTTTTTTCTTAGAAGTTGAGAAAGAAAATTTATAGTTGAAAGAATGTACTCCTTAAAGTAATCTTCAAATTTGTGTCTTTGCATTTTCCAAACAACTATAATTCTTTCTAGAACATTATGTTCCCTTTCACTTGTACTACAAATCATGCCCTTGACACATACACACACAAATATATTTGTGTGCTACACATGTCCACTATAGAGTACATTCATTCTTATTTTGAGAATAATAATGGTCAACTAAACCTCTCAAAGGTTACATTGTCTCTACCCATGGTTTGATGCATTTCACATGACATCCAGATAACAAGACATCTCTCAACAAGACTACACACCCGATCATAAGAAATTTTACCATATTGCCAAACTCTTTTTAATAAAATAAAAGAATTGAAAATGCACCCATTTAGGGCAGGACTTCTCTCCTTTATGGTCTGACTCTACATTTTATTCCTCCCTCTATGGAAAATATGTAAAAACTATGATTTTCAACTACTTTAATCTATAGGGAATCTCCCCAATACTTTCTATATCAGAAACTACAAATATTGACATAACAAGGATAATACAAAAACCACAAACATAAACATACACAAGAGAAAACCCTTCCACTGCAAATACAACAAAATTCCTACAAATGCAAATCATAGAAAAAGAATATATATATATATATATCCTCCCTAATCTATCTCAAAAACGTTTGATCGACCATTAAAGGAGAAGGAGATTACATTTTTACTGCTACTCTATCATTTGAAGATCCACCTCAGTCAGCGCTAAATCCATCCAGCAATCCAGCTCAACCAAAACATGAGAACCCCATCACAATACAACTATCTAGAAATTACAAGGCTAGGCTAAACAACACTATCATACCTGGCAAAACCCATGCCATAACAACAAAAGAACCACATGCAATACCATGCATGCAAAATCTAGGAAGGAACACACAAGCAAACCAATACGTGCAAAGAATCCTATTGTAGCTACTTCATCCTGCTCTTCTTTGCTTTCTCCTCCCTTCCTCTTGCCTTATTTTCCTTCCTTGATCCAAGTGTGAAAGTGATCCAAGAAAACTCTAAGTGTCCAAGAGTGAGAGAGAGAGAAAAAATAATGAGAGAGCTCCAAACTTGAACTGAAAAAGGGTAACAATTGATCCTCAGAAGCCTTTTTTTATCAATTAGGCCTCTATTTTCTTCATTTTCCATTATTTTCCATTTTTTTCCTCCTCACATGCAACATGTGACCTTTCACCTTCCTTTTATCTTAATTTTCATTATTTTCATAAATAAATGTGCCAAAAATTACTTTTATCCTTTCCAAAGCCTTAGTCAATGCCTTTGCCAATTTTCTTAACCATTTCCTTTGCTAATTTCCTTAGCCATAATAAACCAACTAAACATCCACACTAGGATGTCTTGCCGAACATTGAGCTTGGAATATGTGTCCCATCAACCATGGTTATTATTTTTCCTTTATCATCTTTTATTACATGGAGTTTTCACCATGGCTGTTACAGAACCCTCCCCCTTAGGGGACACTATCATTGGTGTTCAGCCACACTTATACCTCAGCAAAACCGTTGAAAAGTAACATACTTCCCATGGAACTTTATAACATAGCTCGATGCAGTATTTACATTGATCACCCTATTGAGAAGAAAACCAACATGAGAACATAAAAACATGACAACATAATGACATAACATCCATACTCTTTATTGGATCTTTGTAACACACCTCATGGCAATATTTACATCCATATACATATGTACATATACCAAACATCACCAAAATATGTACCAAAAACACATACCAAGAAATATACCAAAACACCATACCAAAACAGCTTTGCCTCAACCGACAAACAATGAAGGATACATAGCCCGCATCTGATCCATCATTTCTCATGTAGCTTAATCGGGACGAAAGTGCTTCCATTGCACTTTAACTTGCTCGATTTCTCAGTTCTTGAGCATGAGCACCTTTTTTGCAATATACACTGAAGCTTTAGTTTGAATTCTCCATCAACTTCCACTTGCAATATAGACCAGTCAATCATATGATCAACATCTTTAACATACTTCTTAAGCAATGCCAGATGGAAAACATCATGGAATTTCACTGTTTAAGGCAGTGCAAGTCAATAAGCTACTGGTCTGATCCTCTCAATAATATTGAAGGGTCCACAAAACTAGGGTGCCATCTTGGCACATGATCCAATCTATAAGGAGCTATTCTTTGGTATGATGCACAAGTACACCTATTCCCCAACCTAGAACTCTTTGAACAACTTGTTTTGATTTGCATAGCTCTTTTGCCTATCCTGTGTTTCTTTCAAATTCTTCTTGATTAACTACATTTCCTGCTCCATGTTTGTCAACATGTCTAGTCCAATTAACATCCTATTCATCGGATCGATCCAGCTGATGGGAGTATTACAACTTAACCCATACAATGCCTCGAACAGAATCATCCTCAATGATTCCTGATATCCATTGTTGAAATAAAAATATACCAGTGAAAGGTACTATTCCCACTTCTGCTATTGATGCATCACATACATCCTCAACATGTCCTCCAATATCTTGTTGATCCTCTCTATTTATCCATCTGTCTACAGATGATAAGATGTACTAAAGGCCAACTTTGTGCCCAAACTTGTAAACAACTCCTTCCAAAACTTGGAAGTGAACTTTGCATCCATGTCTGACATAGTCTTGTTTGGAACACCGTGTAATCTAACCACATCTCTAATGAATAACAATGCTACATCGTAGATAAGAATGTAGACTTCACTGGAATGAAGTGCTCAACCTTTGTCAACCTGTCCACCACAAACATAATGGAATCATGTTGTCTCACTATCCTCAGAAAACCCGTGATAAAGTCCATGGAAATGGCCTCCCATTTCCACCATGGAATCGCAATCAGTTGTAGCAGTCCACCTGGGTGCTTACACTCTTACTTCACCACCTAGCCACAAAATCTACTACACCCTTCTTCAGATTCAGCCAAAAATAATTTTTCTTGACTTAGGTCAATGTCTTTAATAGCCTAGGTGATTTGAATATAGTTTCACATGAAACTCCCTCAGGATCACCTTCTTGACCTCACTACTATCTGGCACATATATCCTATCCCTAAATCTAATGAATCCATCTAACGTGAGACAATAGTCCACATCCTGTGCACCTACACATGTACCTGTGCCACAACCTGTTCTTGTACATGTACTTTGCTACAACTTGTGCATAATCTCCATATACCTGATATCTTGCTAACCTGTCTATAAGATCATATCATGTAGATCTATCCCATAAGAACTCTTAACTATTATATGATTTACTTGTATCCACCTGTTAAGAGCATCTGTGGCCCTATTCTCCTTTCCTTTGATGTACCTGATCTCAAAAGAAAACTCACTAACCGTGTCGAACCACCAAACATGCCTTCCATTTAGATTCATTTGGTCAAATAGATACCTCAATCCATAATGATCACTCGTCAATACAAACCTTCTCACTAGAAGATAGTGTCCCCACATATTTAATGCATGTGTGATCGTTGCTAGCTCAAGATCATGCATTGGATAGTTTTGCTTGTGCTCATCCAATTTTTGTGACTCATAGCACATCACTTATCCTTCCTACATAAGGACTCAACCAAGCCCTCTCTTGAAAGCATATGTACATACCACAAATTCTTTGTTTGGATCTGCAATCTTTAACATTGGTACATGTGTCAACAACTTCTTAAGTTACTCAAAACTTGCCTCACAGTCCTATGTTCATTCAAACTTCTTACCTTTCCTCTGCAATGTTGTAATAGGATAAGAAATCTATGAGAAGTTCCTGATGAATCTCCTATAATAACCTGCCAACCCCATGAAAGATCTCACCTCATCCACATTCCTGTGGGCTACCCACTCCATGATAACTCTTATCTTCCTTGGATCTACTATTATCCCCTCCTTGGAGACAACATGTCCCAAGTAATGTACTATTTTCAGAAAGAAATTTCACTTGTTGAGCTAAGCATACAACCGACACTCTCTCAACAACCTCAACACTACTACCAAATTCTCGACATGCTCTTCCTCATTTTTAGAAAATACAAATATATCATCAATGAACACAATAACAAACTTATCCAAATATGGATGCAACACACTATTCATTGAGAACATAACTGCAGCTGGCACAATAGTCAAACCAAATGGAACTACAACAAACTCATAATGCCCATACTTGGTCTGGAATGTTGTCTTGTAAATGTCCTCCTCTTTGATGCGTACCTAATGGTATCTGAATCTCAGATCAATCTTCGAGGACATTGTTGCTCCCTTCAAAGTGATCGAGCAAGTCATCAATCCTCGGTAACGGGTACCTATTCTTGATGGTCACTTTCTTCAATTGCATGTAGTCAGTGCATAATCTGAGAGTACCATCCCTCTCCTTCACAAACAATACTGGTTCCCCCCAAGGCGATACAAAATACATCATTGTCATAATACATACTTATAACTAGCATAATGACAACATAAATATCAAGGATACATCAGCCATAAATTTCACATATAAACCAATACATTTATACATAAGATATAAAGGGGAGAACCTCTTATTAATGAATGCAAAATCCAACCTAGGATGGGACTACCACATTCCACCTAACCATAGAATGGTTGAGCCAATTCTCTCTTCAACCATTCACCCCTATGCCATATTTCTGGCATGAATTTGGGACTCAAACCAAAGGAACCAACTAGGGCATCCAGATGCTAAATCACCTCACCCTTATCAATAGAAACCAAACTTTACTGTAATCCATTTGGATCACTAGGACACCAAAATAAACATGTAATAACAGGCTTTATCATGATCTCCACCAGATCACTTGGCCAAAACAAGCATGGATGCTGCCAGATTTCTCCACCTACACGTGAGGAATTTTCTTGCCTCCTAGTCTCTTAGGCTTTATTGCAATCCACAGTCTGATCCAAGGATCATTAGGCCTTAAAATGAGACACCACCCTCTAGGATTTACCGTATATCTCTCCATTCACCAGCAAGGATTCCTAGGATTAATAAAGGAAAAACACCTCTTGGATTTAGTGTATATCCCACCATTCATCGACAAGCATTCCTAGGCCCACCAAGGCAACATAAAATCTAGATTTACTGCAATTGATAATCTGGTTTAGGGGTTACTTGGCCATGTGTTCTATTATTTGGATATCCACCTCACTGAGCTTTGAATCCATCCGACAATCCATCTCAACCAAAACATGAGAACCCCATCACACTATGACTATCCAGAAATGGAAAGGCTAGGATGAAAACATTGTCACACCCAGAAAAACCCATGTCATAATAGCAAATGACCACATGCAATACCATTAATGGAAAATATAGCAAGGAAAGAACACATGCAAATCGATACCTATGAAGAATCATATTGTAGATGCTTAATCATGCTCTTCCTTACTTGATCCTTTCTTCCTCTTGCCTTCTTTTCCTTTCTTGATCCAATTCCAAAGTGCTCCAAGAAAACTCTAAGTGTCCAAGAGTGAGAGAGAGAATAATGAGAAAGCTCCAAAACTAAACCGATAAAAGGTATCAACTGATACTCATAATCCTTTTTATCAATTAGGCCTATGTTTTTCTTCTTTTTTCATTATTTTCCTTCATTTTACTCCTCACATGAAACTTGTGACCTTTAACCTTCCTTTTTTCCTAATTTCCACTATTTTCAAAAATAAATGTGCCAAAAATGCCATTATGCCTTTCCAAAGCCTTAGCCATTTCCTTTGCCAATTTCCTTGGCCATTTCCTTTTCCAATTTCCTTAGCCATAATAAACAAACTCAACACCCACACTAGGATGCCTTGCCTAACATTCGACTTGGAATAAGTGTCCCATCAATTGTGGTTATTATTTTTCCTTTATTAACTTTTATTACGTGGAATTTTCATGAGGGTTGTTACACTCCACATGGGGTGTTTCCGTTTTTTTCCTATAGTTATGTTTGCTCAATAGAATTTTTTTAGGTCGTTCCTTCGGATTGGGTGTTTCCTTGACATGAATCACAATCTGAGAGGATTTATTTTATTGAACTATTTCCTTTTCTCTAGGCCTTTGTCTTCTTAATTTTTGAAGCTCTAATTTAACTATTGGTTCTTTTTTCTAGGTTTGGGTGGTGTCCCCTTTTTTATTGAATTACAGTAATTTTTTTTTATGTGATTTAAAACTAGGTTATTCTTTCCTTTTGTTTAGAATACCAAGGGAGAAAGGTTGTTTTCTCTTTTCCTTTCTTTACAATGGCAAGCCTCGAGTCTTTCAAGGCTTCCTGGGTTCCACAAAAAGTCTTACTATCTGTGTCACTAAATCTTATCCAAGGGATAGGTTGCTTCAGACTATCCAATACATTATAAAATATGATCTTGATCAGCCTTTGAAGGGCTTAGAATTCATTCTTATATCCTTTCATTTTTCCATTCATTTCATTCAAGGATTGCAATAAGAAGTTGGGAATTCTTAGGGTTTGAGCTTTGATTGCAAATGGCCCTGGTGTCTATGTTGGTATAACAACCTAAATTGATAGGCATTTACCATATTAAATATTCCCTCATAATAAATTTACGTCAGTAGGTGGTAAGATTTCACCGCATTCAAAGGGGGTGATAGGCTCTCCCTCTTAATCTCATTTTTGTATTCTATAAAATTTTCATTGAGTAGGAAAAACATTCTTTTTGGAAAGATTTGTCTTGTTCCTTTCTTATTTAGGCACAAGGGAGACATTGACCACCTCCCAAATAAAATCTATGTACACATGATTTCTTGGTTGATTGGTCTTCTTGTGCTCTTTCTCCCTCACCATAACTGAAAAAGGCCACTTAATAATGGATTTTCCATTTTAAATGAGGGAAGTAGTACTGAACTTCATTTCTTACTTGTGTAATGTAGTTTTAATGCACACACCTACTCCATCACACTCTTCTTTTCTTTTCATGATCTCAAAATAGTTCCAAATATGTGGCACCTTATATTTCATGTGAAACATACACAACCATTAAAATGACGTGCATTTCTGAACTAGTGGGCACAAGCATATGAAAAAATGTAATTTTGATCCATCTTCATATTATTCTTTGTTAATTGATTGTATAACAATTGAAAGAAGTGATGTACGTAAGTTAGGTCATGTCACTTGACACCAATTATGTAGAAGTGATACTCCTTCAACATAAACCTATATTTTCCAGTATCATACCCATGCCTATATGTAATATGGAATGTAATTCTGACATACTCTAAGTGATAATATTGGCTTTGAATTCCATTTTGTGGTTTAAGGGTGTAGTTCTCTGTAATAAAAACATATACAAATACATTCTTACAAATAAAAATTGCATGTTAAAATCCTAGCATCAAACCATAATTTGAAAGAAAAAAGATACTATTTAAGTACTCATTACTAACCTTGTACTTTAACAGAATATCATTTTTTTCATTTTCTCTCTAGGCTCAACGTCATAAGTGACACATTTGAAGGTTTGAAAGTTATCTTAAATCTTCCCAAATTCATACTCATCACTCACATGGATTCCCTTTATATGTAATGTCATTTCTAGAAGTTGGATTCTCATTTTATAAAAAACTACATTCTTTCCATACCTACCATAGACTTTTCTTTTACTTACTTTCCCTTATGACTATGTTTTTTGCATACAATGGTTCACCATGTTTAAATGGATTATAGTTACAAGGAAACAACAATGGTCTTGCAATAACAAAAAAATATATAAATTGTCTTCCAATTACACAAGAAGATATATATTGTCTCCAAATCTTACAAAAAGGACAAAAAAATATCTTCCAACTACTCAAAAGGACAAGATTTGTATTCAAATTACTGAAATTTCCTTCTAGTTACAAAAAAAAATTGTCTTCTAGTTACACAGTAAGGAAAAAAGCAAATTCCTAATAACACAAGTGGACAAAAATATCCTTTCCAATTACACAAGAATTAATACCAAGAATTTCTTGTTGTTGCTCTTATATGCTTACGCATTTTTTTGGAAGTCACTCCCTCTATCCTTCTCTCTTCTCCCCTTCACTCTCTCTCTCTCTCCCCCCACCCCACTCTCTTTCTCTCCCCACCTACCCTCTCTCCCCACCCCCCCTTGTCTCTCCCACCCCACTTTCTCTCTATCCTCTCTTACCCCCTCCCTCTCTCTCTCTCTCCATGTCTATCCTTTGTCCCTCTCTCCTCTCCCCCCCCTCTTCTCTATCTCGCTGCCTCCCTTTATCCCTCCCTCCCCTTTTTTATGTCTCCACCCATTATCCAGTCTCTCTTCCTCTCACACCGCCCTCTCTCTCTTTCCCCCACCCCCAGCTTGCCCCCTTGTCTCTCTTCCTTTCATTCCCTCTTCTCTCTCTATCTCTCTCCCCCTAACTCTATCTCTATATTTTTCTCTCTCTCGCTCCTCTCCCCCCTCTCTCTCTCTCTCTCCTCCCATCCCCCCCCCCCATCTCCCCCTGTGTGTCCCTCTCTCTCTTTCTCTGTCTCTGTCTTTGTCTCTCTCCTCCCCTCTCTCTCTCACATGCTCCTTCTAGCCCCTTATCTCTCTCTCCCCCCATTCTCCACTCTCTCTCTTCCTCTCACTCCATCCCTCTCTTTCTCTATCTATCTCTTTCTCTCCCCTGATTTCCCCATTCTCTTTCTTCCTCTTAGTCCCTCTTCTCTCTCTCTCTCCCCTCTCTCCCCCTATCTCTCTATCTATCGCCCTTTCTCTCTCTCTCTCTCTCTATCTGTCTCTCTCTCCCCCCTCTATCTCTCTCTTTCTCTATCACTCCTCTCTCTCTCTCCCTATCTCTCTCCCTATCTCTCCCCTCACCCTCTCTCTACCCCCCTCTCTCTCTCCCTATTTTCCCTCCTATATCTGCCCCCTTCCTCTCCCCCACTCTCCCTTCCCATCTCTCTCGCTCTCTCTCCGCCCCCCCTTCTCTGCCCCCCCTCTCTCTCTCACACTCCCTCTATATTTCTCTCTCTCCCTCTTTCTCTCCCCTCTTTCTCTATCTCTCTTTATCCCCCTTGCTCGCTTGCTCTCTCTCTCTCTCTCTCTCTCTCTCTCTCTCTCCCAATAATCTTTGATGGATGCCATCTTAGGTTTATTCTCTGATCCAATGTTATGCTTCTGCAATTTCATTGGGAGAAAGTGTGCAGCGTCCCTTGAAGGGCTTTCATGAATCTTCACCTTCTGTTTCTTGAAATATCAAGTGTCTAAGTCCTTCTAGATCATATTCCTCTAGATTTGCGTTTACTTTGCCATAAGACATATATTCTAGTTACACTGCTTCATAGAAATATTGTAGGAATTTCTTGTCAATGCAACCTTCCCATAATTGTCCTGGAGTAAATAGGATCCTTTTAAACATACAAAGTTTTAGTCATGCATCAATCACTATCTTTGAATGAGAAACTACTGGTGAATTGGTTATTCATGATATCCGAGTCTTTTGTTTGTCTACAAATTTCCTCCTGTATATACCATGCTTATGGAATCGTACATGAGGTATGTATGAATAAATACACCCAAAGTTCCTTCAATACTTTCTCTTTTTCCCATTTCTTTGTGCAGTCCTTTAAATGTTTTCTACAATATTATTTTCCTCTATACTTCACCCTGTCATGTGACTGCTCTTCTTCTTCTCTAAATCTCTCTCTCATGACTCGCTTGATAGTCTCCCATTCATGCAAATTGTTGCGATGCACATTACACCACCTTTCCTGGCTGGCAAGTAATGCAATATCTAATAGCGGGACTTTGTGATCCTCTCTTATGTTTTCATCCACTTTATTTAGAAAAGTGCCTACCGATTCAATTCCATGGAAGGTAGGATAGTTGCTTACCTTTGCCCCAATCTAGTTTATTCTGCATATCTTGGTGCAGTGTCTGGTATCAATCTCGTATCCTCCTTGTTTCCATGCATCCGAAGTGGCTTTTGAATTGGCTTCAGAACTTTGTATGCTCCTCCAACTCACCGATCCTCTTACTATGGGATTTATGTAGTCTTCTCTTTTTCCTGTCGTTAGCTTGTGCAATTGATCTAACATTCTCGGCTTATCTCAATCATCCACAGGTTTGGTGAACCTTGGTCCTTGATATGGATCTAGAGGTTGGATTACCTGCATCCCTTCTACTTCAAATATCATCAACTCTTTCTTCAGGTCAATGATAGCATAGTTCTCATATGCCCAGTCGATACCAAGAAATGCTGGGTATAGGTCTTTATCACCCATTATGTCTATTACTTCAAATTTAGTACAAGTTTTTACCCCTTCTACATCCACTTCTACATCTTCCAACCTTCCAATGAGCAAGATGCAATACTAATTCACCATCCGCAGTTGTATTGGTGAATATTTAAGTTGGGGATGCCCCAGTGCTTCCCATGTAGTTCTGGGTAGAATATTTACATCTGACCCCATATCTAACAATGTATCCTTAATCTGAAATCCCGTGACTTGAGCATCAATCATAAATTCTCTACTAGTTCTCTTCTTGTTCTGTCATACCCTTCTTGAATGTCTTTTCGACATGTTTGTCGATATTCTTTCCCACTTTTCTTCATCCTCTGGCAATACTGCTTTCAGACTCCTGTGCAACTCCTTTTTCATTTGTTCATTATCAACAATCTACAAAAATAGCCTAACCATTATTCGATTGGTTAAGTTTTACCTGTTATGTGTGAGTCATGTTTCTTGTCTCCTTTTATCTCTTTTAACCCATCAAATAACTTGGCCACTTCCTGATAGTATTGTTTCTGTTGGGTGGGGTTGTATGACCGTTTTGGTTATGCTACCCGAATAATTGAAGGTTGGTCTACGATACCCTAATCATTCCCTATCTTCTTACCTCCTTTGGTAAATATATTTATATTAGTTATTGGAAGCGACTCAGTGGTTCTTGGTTCTGCATTGATCAAATTACCACCCCCCCCCCGGTTTTGTTCCTTCTTCCGATTTTGTAATAAGCTTGGGACAATCCTTGATGGCATGTGCATTGAACTTGCATTGTGAGCACCAAGGCCTTCTTGGGAGAGGACAATCTCTGGCGACATGTCCTCCCGATCACAATTGTAACACCTTACAAGTCCTCTTCCCCATACTCTTCCTCCTCTCATACCTCCTCCTCATGCCCCATGACCAGATTCACTGATTTTAAAGGTGGACCTATCTAGCCACTTTTCTAAAGCATCTAATGCTTGGCATTGGTCAGTGTGGTGCAATGTGGATGCACAAAATTCCCAGTAACTATTGTTACGTACGTTGGAATACTTTTGTAATATTGGACATACCCGTGGTAAATGTCCATAGTTCCTACAAAATTCATAGTAGTCTTGCATGTTTTGGCCTGGGAAAGCTCCTTATGATCCCACTGTAGCAACTCCTACTATTGGTGGGGCCCCTAATGATCTTGCAATTCCCCATGAATTATTTGTGCCTCTCAGCCTCAAGAATTTAGTCACCACGTGGTCTTCCACCAGGAATTGAGTACACCACACATTGGGTATTACTAGTTGAATTAGCTATAGGTCCTCTAATTTCTCTATTAGACTGGTGATTTGATTTTGAAGGTCCATGACGATTGGGTCTTATGATTCCATCCCTCCTTGATAATCATGTGGGTATCCTGCCATGGATTCTATGTGCAACGCTTGTTCTAAAGCATCCTGGAGAGTTCTAAGCTTTTGTTGCATCAATGTGTTCTTGTGAGCAGTAGGAGAACTTTGATCAACAATTACCTCTGGAGATTTGGATCTATGGTATATCTTAGCTTGCTAATGGCATCGTTAAACCTTTGCATCAATTCCTAAGCAGTCTCTCCTTCTGTTTTCTTGAATTCTTGAACGAAGCCTTTCTTAATATCATCCACTGAAGGGTTCTGATTCTGTTCTGCCCATTTGATAAACCATCTTAAAGATCTTTCTCATAATGTGTTCTGGAACTGAATCGACTTTACATTATCTGGTGTTTGGCATGCTCTCCATATAGCTTCACATAGATACCAATGTCGTTCTACATCTTCATTCCCTCTACTAGCAAATTCAAAATATCTGGTAAAAGACCTTGCCATGTTGATTCGGGTCTATTATAAGAGCACAAATCCTTGGTTTCCGAGTTGTTGAGATCCTTGTAACCCAATATTACTAGCACTACTATTAGATGGATTAAACTAGCTTTGTATTTTTCATGCACATTGTCTACTTGTATTACTTTAATCAACTTAGCAACAATTTTGTCAAGGTTTTTGTAAAGCATCAGGGGAAGGTCGAGGTGAACAATCCCTAAGATTTGGGGATTCTGCTACTGAACTCTAGCTAATGTGTCATATTCAATGAACAATATTATCATCACATCGCACATCTCACCTTCCATCTCCTCTTCATATTTTCCATGAGTTCTTCCTTTTGACATCTTACCTGCAGCCTGTACAGAAGATTCCCTGGCATTCTCCTAGCTCCTATCTATCCAGTCGACATCTATTTCTTGTTCTGTGTCATTCTCCATA
Source organism: Pinus taeda (assembly GCA_000404065.3). Lineage (NCBI taxonomy): Eukaryota > Viridiplantae > Streptophyta > Pinopsida > Pinales > Pinaceae > Pinus > Pinus taeda. The sequence continues at coordinate 17,827 of APFE030503647.1, forward strand.
TGATTTCCTACTTTTGGGCTCCCCGACACCATTCCTACTTGGTGGGGCCCCATAAATATTTTCTTCAGCACTTGTACCGCTCTTTCCTGCCACTTCTTTGCTAGTAGCACTCTCCTTTGCATCCTAACATCTCTAGCTCTTTACAGTCCTTCTATGTCCATTCCTTCAACAACATCTACATTTCCCCAAACAGTAGCATTCTACCCCTAGGCCCTTCCCCCAATACTTGGGTTTTACATAGTTTCTCTAGGTAAAGGTAATAATCCTTCTTCCACCATCAACATCTTAATCCAGAAAGACATTTTGTTCACTAGTTTCCCTCTTAACCCTGATCTGAACACTACATCCGCCTTCGAAAAGGACTGACAATTTTCTGCTGCAAATTGAACTATGTACCCTTCTACGGTAGTCTGTACCCAAAAATATACTAGCCTCATCATCTCACTATTCAAGTGTCAAAGTATTGCGAGGTTTGCAGGAATCCATTCGTGACAACCTGAAGTAGCTCATCCTGGTAGACTCTTTAATTTTAGCCTCCTCAACTAGTTATACAAGTCATTTGGAAACTTACACCATACGATCTTGTACTGATCACTCCGAGCCTCTGAGTACAAAATATCTCAACTCACCTTAGCGATAGATTGGCTTTGACAAGTAGCCTGCTCTGATATGAATTGATCTATTTTATTATCCCACCAATCCGGAATCTCCTTCCTAAATATCCTTGACACCATATTCCAAACCAGTTCTTATGATTTTAGGTCCCGACAATGGAACCATTTGTTGTCACAAAAATGTCATCTGGGAAAGACCCTGGGTTCAGGCACAAGGGGCCAAAAATGGTCCTCTTTAGTCTAGGACAATGCCAACATTCTCATATAAGGGTTTCCTATGTCACACGAGGGCCTTCCAATATTGTTTTCTCATATAAGGGTTTCCTATATCACACGAGGGTTTCATATGCCATTTGCTCATGTTGTGGCTGAACATAAGGTTGAAATGACTGGCTGGCTAGCTGGGAATGATATTAAGATGCATAAGACCAAGGAGGGGGTGTAGACCAGGAAGGATGAATAGGGGGTCCCCAAGAAGGTATAGTTGTGGTTTGGTTGGGGTTGTAATATGCATGGGATGACCCTTGCATACCCTGTTGGTATGGTCTAAGCATAGGAGGTCTCCTTTGGTTGATGTAGTAAAGCTTCTCAGTGACCCCTTCAGCTCCTTGATATACAACTTTGAGTCTAGGTAAAGAAGGGAACTTGTCTGTGGAGTGGTTTTCTTGACAGACTAAGCAAATCTTAATACAGTTCAATGGACATTCATTCCTAGGATGCCTCCTGGTGCATCTAGGACAAAATATGGCCAAGGGTCTCTCTGCTTCCTCTTGCATCTTTTTGATGTTCATGGTGTCCAATTGCAAGGCAAGGGCTTGCAGCATATCACTTTTTAAATCTTCCAGCATATTTCCAATTTCACCCTTGATGAATGAATTGGAGGATGATGTACTAGCCATAGGTTGACTACCCCTATCCTTTTTCCTAGCTTCCCTAGAATGGTTTCTAAAGATAGTCTTGATATCCTCATAGGGTAATTGGTAGATATCTCCTCCTGCTAACATGTGTAAGGTATCTAGAAGATCTTCCCTTACTCCTCTAAGAAAGACCAACTTTATTCTAAGACAATGCCAACATTTTAACCCTACCCCATTGAGTGAGGCCCTCGTGTGATATAGGAAACCATTACATGAGAAAAAAATATTGGAAGGTGAGGCTACACTTCTATTTTATTTCTCAGAATGGAAATGGATGCAAGTAAAAAGGAGGGAAACCTGTGGCCCATGGGATACTATGGAATGAATGTTAGGATATTCCGACACAAGAAATAGTTAAGTTCAACTTGGTCTAGTATAGAGTTAGGTATAGAGTTAGGTAAAGTGTGTTTCTTTACCGTTGTACATTTTGTAACTTACAATCCGACGGTCACGGTATGTAGTGATCCGACGGTTCATTCTCTCCTCGGTATTACCGACACTTGATCCGTGGCTTGACACCCGATTGGTCCATGAATTCTATTTAAAGCGCATGGAGGGTCATTTGTAGGTTCACCGTGCATGAGAGAAGCTTATGTAAATTTTCATTCTTTTATTAATAAATTGCCTGTAGTAGCCACGTTGGCGCAGGCCGTGGACTGTTTCCCTCTCTGAGGGTTTTAACCGCGTCAAAATACTGGTGTATTGATCTGTGATCTGTTTGTGAGCGGTGTCCTTTTGGTGTTCTGTCTGAGGAACTTACCCTGTATATTCCTACATGGTATCAGAGCTATTTGAGGGCCGCGTCCGTTGGTGATCCAAATCTGAAGCCGGTAGAACTGCATGCGCTGTCGTTTCCTAGATCTACTGTTTCTGACTGCTTTCGGGCCGAGAGGACTGCTCTGTTGTGTTTGGAGCATCTGTTCCAGTGAGGAACCCCTTTCGTTTCACGTGAAAAGGTTTCTGGTAGCCCTATCTGCGTCATTTTTAAGATCTGGAGGTATACAGTGTTTATCTGCAGTTTACTGTTATTTTTCTCTTTGGTTATTTCGGTTTCTATTTATTTAGCCTTTTTTATTACCGGATATATACCTTTCATTTTTGCGTATGCTCTTTGCCCTGCGACTTTGCGCGATCTGGGCAAATCAGAAACATAAAGGAAGTTTTTTTTTCTCATGCGTATGCTCTTTTCCCTGCACCTTAGCGTGATCTTGGAAAATCAGAAACATTGAGAAAAATATTTAGTTTCTGGCTTAAGCTAACTTCGAGCCGTAAGGTTCGTTTTTCTTTGCATATTTGTGTTGGGTTTTGTGTTTTTGTTTTGTAGGAAAAAAGAGCTTTCTCAAGGCAAGCACACAACCCAAGGCCCCCCCCTCTCTCTCTCTCAAATTTTTTGTATAGCTCAATTGGTTCAAAGCTATTTTAAGAGAGTAGAGGTCTTGGGTTCAAATCTCCATTTTGTGGGGGCGTTTTTTTTTCATTCCCGCACATTCGCGCACTTTGCCGGCAACTTCATCAATTTTTTTTCAAAAAGTCATAACTTCTTCATCCGGAAGCCTTTTTTAGAGCCGTTTTTTAAAAACAGCCTAATTTTTCGAGATATATCCATTAGAATACTTACTTTCAGCATCTTCAGCTTCAGTTTTTTTTTAAATGGAAAGTCCATGCCAAATCATTCTTGAGAGCACTAACTACTTCCAATGGGTATCCTACATGGAAGATTTACTTAGAAGTAAAGGTCTCTATAGAATAGCCACGGGCCAAGAGAAGAAACCAAAAGATGAAGACAAGGTTGCAAAATGGGAAAATAGACAAGATCAAGCACGTGGTTTGATAGGGATATCTATTTCCCCTGATCTTAGATTCCATATTGCAGAACTTGATACTCCTCATGAAGCATTGGAACAAATCACTAAAGTTTTTGGGATTAAAAATGAAATTAGAGCCCATCAACTTGAAATGAGTTGCTTACATTGGATCCTAATAATTTTTCTTGCATTGAAGATTTCTTGTCCAAATTCAAGACCCTTAGATATCTCTTGGAAGGTGTTAAGGTTAAGAAAGAAGATAGTAACTTTATTTATTCCATCCTTACTAAGTTGGGACCAGCCTACTCTGTATTTGTTTCCACCTTCCATTCTACAAGGGAAGCTTTCATTTGTCAAGGAAAAGACTACAAGGCCCCTTCCTTTGACTCTTTTTGTGATTCTTTAATAAGAGAACAAGAAAAACTCTTACACCTTGGTCTTCTTAATCTTGGAAACTCTTCCAAGAAAGCGTTAGCCGCCCAGCAGCAACCAAATTTAAAGAATCCTAAGAAGTCATATCCTAAAAAGAATGGTCCTAAACCAAACAAGGGTCCTAAGCAAACTCAGCCTCAAAATGAAAGATCATTTCAGCAAAATGATAAGACCAATAAAAACAAATGGAAGAAGACTGATCGCCATTGTAACTTTTGTAATCGAGATGGGCACTTAGAATCTAAATGCTTTAAGAAAATGGAAGCCCTGGAAGCCGCAATGAAGAAACATAACATCCATGTGGAACATTCTTCTACTTCAACTTCAACTTCATCTTCAGGAATGGCACTTTCTGCATGTCGTTGTCAATAATCTCAGTCTGGTTATGCATTAAATGTATCTTCTTCTTCTCATTCTCATGAGTGGCTCATTGATCTGGAGCCTCTTATCACATGGCCAAAAACAAAGCCATGTTTTCTTCTTTACATGATTGTAACACCAAAAATATATATGTTGGTGATGATAGATCTCTTAATGTTGTAGGGACTGGAACTGTTCATCTAGACAATGGTCAGTTTAATATGTATTATGTGTTCCAACCTTATCCAGCAACCTTCTATCTGTATATCAGATAACTCATTCAGGTGAAGGTAAAATTGTTGAATTTTCACCTCATGATGTTGTAATCAAGGATCTAAGAGATCCTAAACAGATTCTAGCTACTGGTATTGCTGATGATTCC
>APFE030503648.1:0-21242 GCA_000404065.3 Pinus taeda
ACAACCTCTCACTTCGAGCAGTTGTACAAAGAAGAAGGTTTGGATGCTGAGGAGGAATTTTCAGACTTCCTCACTCTCGTTCCAAGAATGGTAAACGAGGAGGATAACTCAAGCCTCCTAAAGCCCTTCACTGAAGATCAAATCAGCAATGTCATTTGGATGATGGAACCAGACAAAGCTCCAGGACCCGATGGGTTCTCCATTCATTTCTACAGAATTTGTTGGGACATCATCAAGGCTGATCTGTTTCGAATGATCAAAGGCTTCCTCCAAAAAGCCAAAGTGGAAGGAAGCACAAATTCCACTTTCCTAGCGCTAATCCCAAAAGAAGCGAACCTGGTGTCTTTCGACCGTTTCAGGCCAATTTCGCTATGCAATGCGTCCTACAAAATTATCTCCAAACTCCTTGCGAACAGAATTAAGCCTCTGTTGGAAAAACTCATCTCTCTCAGCCAAGGTGGGTTTGTTAAAGGCAGGCATATCCTGGATAACGTGATCCTTGTGCATGAAACCATTCATTCCAGCCACCAACGCCAAGAGAAAGGATGCTCATCAAGATGGACATGGTGAACACCTTTGATTGGGTAATGCACTCTTTTCTCCTCCAAGTTCTTTTTTGCTTTTGGCTTCAGCTATGATTTTATAAGATTGATTAAAGCATGTATAGGAGAGTCATGGATCACCCCTTTAGTAAATGATAGGTCGACCAACTATTTCAAAGCATCGAGGGGCTTAAGGTAAGGTTTCCCTCTGTCCCCCTTCCTGTACATTTTGATGGTAGATTCTCTAAGTTGAAAGTTGAAGGTAGAGAAGTTAAATGGGACACTTCCAGGCATCGGGGTGATGAGAGGAACAGAGCCAATCAAATACACCATGTTCGCCAATGACTCTCTACTCCTGGGAGGTGCTTCCCTTAAAATTGCAAGGGATTTTAATGATGTTATACAAAGCTTCTATAGATTTTTTGAAGCTCTTTTCAATAGGAGGAAAAGTGCAGTGTATGGCTGAGGGGTAGATCAGCAAACCATTCTTCAGATTGCTCAATCCCTTGGCTTCACATGCTTTGCCTCCTGGGATAAATTCAAGTACTTAGGTCTTCCCTTAACTCTGGGAATTAGCAATACCCTCCATTGGCTAGAAATTATCAACAAAATTAAGGCAAAAATGACTGCTTGAGGTGGTCAATGGCTTACCACAGCTGGGAAGCTTATCTTTGTAAAATATATTCTCTCCTCCCTTCCAATTTATTAGGCTTCATTTCTTTTGGCTCCAAAAAATGATCACCAAGCAGCTTTCTAAGCTGATTCGAAATTTCCTGTGGCAAGGAGGAAAGGGGAATAAAAAAAATTCATCTGGTAAGCTGGGACCATGCGAAAAGTCCATTACCAGAAGGTGGTCTTCAGGTAAGAGACCCCGGGTTGGCCAATCTGGCTTTGGGAGGAAAGATTCTATGGAAAATCCTCTTAAATCACTAACATCCTGTAAACCAAGTACTCATTAAAAAGTATTTGCATGGGCTCTCAATGAACAATATGGATGAAGGAATTCATGTAAAGGAACCACTCTATGGAATCTTTATAGCTAAGGCTAGGATTTTTTAAAGAACACCTGTACAAAATCCCTGGAAATGGGAAAATAATCTGGTGATGGGAAGATAAGATCATGGGCCTCCAACCCCTCAATTTCGCCCCTGAATTCGCAGATCTACATGATTAGCTCATTCAACATGGCATCCACAAGCTGGTAGATATTTCTTCATGGGACTCTGGTGGGAATTGGTTCGCTTGGGCTATCCCCGCCCCCCACACAAGTTGCAACCTCAACATCACTTCTTCCTTGCTGCAATCTTAGGAATAGCTCTTGTGCACCTGCGCTTAAGGGACAAATGGGGTTGGGGGAAGACTGGTGCTTACACAACATCACAAGGTTTCACAGTTCTCTAAGCACAGCACCCGCAGATCCACTCTTCTTCACTGTGGCAACACATCTAGGACCCCTTTGGTCTCCCAAATATCAATTTCTTTTATTGGGTTCTCATGCACAAAAGGGCTCTGACAGGAGACAACTTAGAAAAATGTGGCATTATCGGGTGCCATAGATGCCCTCTCCGTTGCTCGGCTCAGGAAATGTTTGATCATTTGTTTATTGATCGCCCCTTCACTCAAGAAGTATGGATGCAAGCTGCACGGGCTCAATGCTCAAACCCCATCGTATCTCACAGTAGTTAATTTATTCACCTCCTAGAAAGGGCGATCCCCTCATGCATTGAAGAGAAAATCCAAATGGGCCAAAATATGGAATGCTATACCAAAATTCATTTGTTGGGAAGTGTGGTTAGAAAGAAATGAAGCCACTTTCAAAAACAGTCTGTGCTCTCCCACTATAGTGGCTGCCAAAGCCAAAGCATTGATGCTAGAGACTATAGAGAATCGGCCTCATAAGCCAGGAAGCGCGCTCCTCACTGAAAAGATCAGTTGGCTTGGTGCACCTCTAGAGTGAGCCAACAACAAAAAGAACCCCTCTCGGCCTTGCTCCAACCCATAGTGGCGGCTTCGGACCCCTGAACTGGATTTTCAAAAGTGGTGGAAGAATCAGGGAAAAGTTACAATTTTGTTTGACTGGGCTTCCCAAAGAAACCTGGGGATATTAGGAGCAAGGAGTGTAATCTACTCCTCGAACAGTCACAGCAAAGACAGTCTCGTTTGGGGCCTAGGGTAGAGCACTAACAATCAGACATAAATCTTAGGATTGCTCAAAGCTTGCCAGCTTGCTCAGGAGAATGGAGAAAAAAACATTCAAGTCTTCAGGGACTCGGAAATCTTGATAAAGGTCTTAAACGCAGATGACTATCTCAACAATCCGGCAATCAACAAGACCCTGTAGAGACTCCAAAAAGTGTTGCGGAATTTCACCACCAATTCCTTCTATCACATCCTCTGAAATCTAAACAAGGAAGTGGATGTAAGGGAAAATATGGGATGCCTCTTAACCCAAGGAGAACTCCCAAAGAATGACGAAGCACCTGTTTGGTACCCTATTCCATAAGATAGAAGTTTCCCAGTTGTGCAATAACAGGATAATGACCCACCGGTTTTTTGGAAAAATAAATATGTAATAGGGGTTGATTAGGCTTCGACCCAACCTTTTATCATTAAATAAAATTGACCGTTTCTGTTAAAAAAAAATGTTTATAATTCATGATTCACTTCTTGCTCTGGTACATTGCTTTTCGATTTAAATTGATGTATATTATCTACTTCAAATTTCATTATTCTCACCAATGTAGATACACTCATTACACTTGATTTTTATGTTTGCGGATGGAACTTGAAGAATATGAAAACAATCGATTCATCCAAATAACCCCCATCATGGAAGTAGCTCGATCACTGATCATCATTCCAACGGAGAATGATGATCTATTTGGATATCAATGCCAATTATTGTATTTTTTTAAATAAATGTCTATGAAAAACAGACATCTTGTTTAATGTAATGGACATAATTTCCCAATTGGAAGACAAGCGATTACCAATAATTATCCCATTTTGTATGACAAAGAGTCTCTTATTCATATATAATAAAATACATTTTAATTTATTCTATTATGTTGTCAAATGTCGTTATGAAATGTTATACCATTGATTAAATATTATAATGAAGAGACATGAAATATGATGATATAACAAATTAATCCAAACATCATATACAAATACACTAATTAAAATTTAATTTATATGAATATTGTTATGAGATATATGTCGATTTTTCAATGAATAATGGATTTAAAAAATCATAATAATTGGACTATCACAGTTCGATGTTTCTAAAAAAGAGAAAATTAATTTACAATATGGGTTTTTCAACAAAAATATTAACAATAATAAAAAATGGTACCTCAGTGTGTTTGTAAAATAAATACACATCAGGGGAAGATATACATTTCATGCACCGATGGGATTTTCCTTTAATGCATCGGTGCCTTGTTACCTTTAATGCATGGTGCATTAGATTACATAAAAGCACTGGTACTGCAAGATTATTTTTGCCTGCCCCGGTGCCTTTTGTGAAAGGTACAACATTGGGTATTTTGGAAACACATAAGAATTAGACATTATACTTTTGAGGAACTGATATTGTTTGTACAGCGCATCAACACCAATGAATTGTTATGCATAACTACCCGGTGCATTGGAGAAGATAAAAGCATCAGGGTTGCATGATTTTTTTCTCCTGCCCCAATGCCCTTCCTGAAAAGTACCACCCATGACGTTTTTATAAGATATAAGCATTGGGGTTGTTATGTGGACTTATCTCTCTTGCAGACAAGAATGATATCCCTAGACTTCAAAGAACCCAAGTAACCAACAAACATGAACTGCTGACTTTCTCTAGACTCTGATTGACTAAAAGCAAATATAATGATAAAGGCCTCTTATCGATTAAACAAAATGATTGATGAATTCCCTTTCGAAGCTTCCAAACATTAACTCCTTAATGCTTCAGATATCCTCTCGTCTCTCCCCACATCTTCACCATAATATATTGAAAGAGATCTACATAGATAGAGACAAACAAGAGATCAAAGCATCCAACATATAACCAAAGCGATAAATGGACTAATTAACCAATTATATACCATAAATTGATCAATATGCAATCACAATCTATGTAGGTGATCAAGGAATCCTGCAAATTATATCAACAAATATGTAATTGAGAAAGAACAATCACTTTTATATTAATAAACTGGAGAAAAGCCACACAACCATATAGCCTTGATGTTACAAGTCCCTTCTACAATCTTCAACCCTTTCCCTTGCAAGAATAGCTTTCTAACCTTATTCCAACAGCACAAACTTACTTCCAACAGTCCTCCTCCAATCCTCAAGCCTGTAGTAGCTTTATAGGCCAAGAATTGGAAGTTTTGGATCCATTCTCCAAGGGATGAGATCCATTAATAATGGGATAGGGGTTCCATAAAGGAAGGGTACTGGCACCATGATGGGAGGGATCAAGGTTAAATAGGCACCGATTCGAAGCTCGTTGGTTGGGATAGATGATGCCAACAATGATTCTAGACTTTACTTTTTATTTTTACGTTCGTTGAGTCATGTGCACAGGTCATAAAGACAGTGTGTACTTATGCACATATTTTAATGGTATTCTCTACATATGTGCATAAACTAACTAGGGAACTATGCAAGTAGCCAAAACAAGGTTTTTGTACCATGGGATCCAGGAATTCCACTTTCTTTCAGATGGTTTAAATTCTAACTTTGTAGGGGAATTCTCTTGGGACACATTTGTGGATAGTCAAAGATCCAAATCGATGGTCATTTTTCTAATGTGACAAAATGATGTGTAACAGATTCCTCCTAAAGTGAAAATTCAAAAGAGATATTTGATGACTAAAGCACTTTACTACACCAAGGTTTGGGTTAGAGACTGCAGTCGGGGAGTTGAAACAATCAATCAAATGTTACAATGCAATATATAATATCATCATTGAGGTAGGAATTCCCATACTTAGAACATAAATTTCTCAAAGAATAGTATGGAAATACATATGAAGATCCATGTCAACATAAGACATAGTATGGATGCAGCCATCAATGGATCTATATTTACAATCATGAATATTTAATAACTCCACGCATCCTGGATAGATGAAACTAGATCCAAGCTCTTGATATCCATCTCTCAATCCGTAGTACGAATCTAGCCATGCGATTGAATGTCTCGAAGTCAAACATGGTAGAAACCACTTGATTATCGATCAATGATGTGAATCATTAACAAGCACGAGAGAAACCACCAATAATTTCAATGGTTCTCAAGGTACATCCAGTACAATCTATGAAGTGTGAATAAATTTTTTGATGTCGAACACTCATAGAATCATCTTATTGAAGGTCCATGATGAGAACTTGTCATCGAAGGTGAGAAACTTGCCATTAAGACATGCAGGCTCCAAGGTATTGAAGGTTTCTCGATTAACTTCCTAGATAGTGAGCTGAAGTAGATAGGAAGGATCTATCGTAGGAGGTCCTACGACACGAAACTCATGTCAAGTTTTGAAGAACAACAACTTAGAGTAATCCAGGACTGACTCAAGGATGGTTGATGCAACTGAAGGCTAAGACTAGAAAATTACTTTGATTGATTTTGAACTTCTCTTGAACATATCAGAGACATGACATGATGACTTGGAAACATTTGACTAAAAAATAAAACCCAAACCAACTGAATACTTTCAATGAGGTATGGTTAACTAAGAGGAAAATGGATTTCCCAACCCGGACATAAAAGTGATAGAGTGTCATGTTCAAGAGCGACATAATGCCTTTTATAAAACAAAAACAAACATTCTTTTTCACTTTTACCCAACCATTACTCGCAGGTACCACTTTATTTTTACAATCTTGAGGAGGATGACATATGCTTATCGTGTAAGCTCATCCTTTGGATGAGTCCTTCGAACTACTTTTTACGAACCCTAAGAAGGAGTGGTTCGGTCTCGTCATGCTTAGGGAGTCATGTACTATTTAGATTTTACGAGTCCGGTAAAGGGGTAACTCGATGTCATTTTCATATTTAAAGAGTTTGAAAAGACACAAAAAGAAAACCTGTTCAACTCTTTCATTGTAAAATTTTAATGAGCCCAAAGAAAGTAAAGCTAGGTGTTTTTTAGTTTTAGGGAGTCAAGAGAAAAACATAATTAAACTCTACAATCTCCTTTTTTGTAAATTGAGTCCCTTAAGCTCGAAAAAGGGTAAAATAATGCAAGAGAGAACTATATTGACCATGATTAGTCAATGTATTATGTTTTAGTCCATAAAAGGGGTAAGCTTATATTGAGTAGACAGTTGTTCATTTACTTTTACGAGTTCGAATAATCAAGTACTTGACGATCTTTTCGTGTTTAAGGACTCTGAAAAGGGCATAAAGAGAACTCCACAGTTTCATTTTTTCATAAGTTTTAATGAGTTTGAAAAAGTGATAAAATGTACTCATACCAAAATAATTCGTTTTCCATTAATGATCTTTGACCTGCACACTTAAACTCGAAATAATTATCTCTGTTAAAAAATAAAGTGAAAAACATTATAAAATTGGATTTTAAAAGTTAATATGCAAAAAGTAATATTTAAATGGGCCTGAAAAACTTATAAAAAACCAAAAAAGTAAAATAGTTTTTACCATTTGAGTTTTTAACCTTTTGAGAGTGATAGGGTCATTTTCACCAAAAACTTCAGAAGTTGATTCCGGGAAAACTGTTGGGCGAAATCGTGAATAGTCTTCTCCAGGTAGATTCTCTCTCCAAGCTCTCATTTTAATGCCTTTTATTCAAAATTTCACCATATATTTTGGTTTTTTGGGGAGGGTTTTCAAAACATATTTCTCCCTCGATGTGCACAGGTCGCCCTTATCGGGTATGTGCACATCGACTAGTTTTTTAATGCTATGTGTGCAGTTTCTAAGGAAGAAGTTGCACACTGTTCATAATAGTCGATTGCACACAATGCCGAGGGCATAAAAAATGAAATGGGAAATGCCAAAATTATACGCTAATTTTCTCCATGGTTACTTCTAATGATATTTTATGTTTATTTGTAGGGTTTTTAACCACAAATATGGAATGGAGAGAACGTGAGCATGAAGAGCAAGACATAGATGCTATAAAACATCTAGAAACCATACAGGCCTTGAGAAATTGTGGCTTGTACACATTTTTCACTATTATGGGCATGAAGGCCCAATTAGACTTGCTATAATAGATGGTGGTCAATTGGAACATTCAAGAAGAAGAATGCTTCATATTCAGATACCATAGACTTGTCATTGATGTTGATGACATTTACTTCCTAAGTGGACTTCCATGTCATGGGGTGAACTCAATTTGTATGAGCATAGGAGAGGTGGAGAAACAAATGCCACCTATTTGCTACAACATTGCACTCGAGGGGCTGCTCTCAAAGATGGAAGAATTGATATTAAGACCATAGCACAACTTCCTTTGAAATATATCAGGTTCACCATTGCACGACTGTACGGTAGTGCAGATTTGCATTTGCTCACAAAGGCTCAATTGCAAACCATCATAGAGTGTTTGAAAACTACCATATTCAACTCGAGTGAGGCTGCAATTTCCAATCTGAAGGGGCAACTCACCAAGGTCAAAACATGCAAACTCAAAAAAATTGGGTATGGTGTCTTCAGTATTTCATTTGATTTGGAGTAGATTCCTCTTTTGGATCCATAGATAGATATAGAGAGATGAGTACCTTGTGACCCTCACATGTTGAAATGGGTTACACTTATTTCATGCCATGGAGGTGGCAAGGGATCAACGATCAAATTTAATCATGACTTCTTTGAGTGGCTAGAAAATCAAATCATCATGATTGAAGATTTTTCGTATGCAGGGATGGACTACACAGGAGATCTGGACATGCCACTTCCTCCTGGGATGCAATGGAGTGATATAGGTGAAACTTCACATTTTGGTTGATTTTTAAAAAAAATCATTTTTTGTTATTTTTTGGCATCCAAAACTAATTATCTGAAATGATCATACATATGCGGCCCCAATGAGACCAGCTGGATTGTGTAGATATGATAGGCATGGTGAGTAGTCAGTAGCTCCCATAGTTTTGAACCCGAATGTGACAGAGACACTAACAGAGATAGAGCACAACCTTCAGAGGTTGACCTTGGACATCTCAGATGTCATGATAAATTATTTTCCTCTCCACTACCAGAGGCATACTGCAGGGGTTCCTAGACCTACTAGTCATTTTCTGCAATGAGTAGCACGTGCTATCGTATGTTACCATGATCATCATCATGCATAGTCATTGGTCTTAGGGATACATTTTTTATTTTTGATGATGTATGGGCATGTTCAGAAAATAAAGGCCACGGGGCCTCATGTCTTTGTATGACAATTTTGTAAAAGCCACACTTTCTACAAACACTTATCTAATGAAAGATACTACTTCTATTTCAGTCTATCTTGTACAATATATGGATGAATATTGCATTTAATTTATTTACATATGTTTTACAAATGCCAATTTAACACATAATTAGCCCATGCGTCAGTTAATGTGTTTAAATTTCTCGGAATATGTTGATACTCAATATAATCAAACTCTCTTTCCAAGAGACGAACCCACAAAAACATTCTTAACATGGAAGCACTTCTAACTAAATAAACACCATTCAAGTGTAATACTATGAGTTGCAAATCTAACCTAACGATCAATCGACAAATGCCAAATGAAATGGAATCAGATCATAGATCAATCATTGTGTTATGTTCTGTAATATTATTCATTGCTTGACCAAGGCATATCCCATGAATAGAAACTAACTCATATGTGGGAAAATAAATGACCCGGGCTGCGGAAGATAAATTCTAAGTACTACGACTAGTGCCATCATTGAATCCAATGTAAGTTTGAGGGAGCGTCAACATATACAAATCAAGTCTAACACAAGATAAGCAGGAGAAGTAGTGGAAAATCATAAAAGGCTGCTAAAAACTACCACAAGTAAACTATGGTATAGTAATATACAATTTTTTCACTGAACAATCTAAGCATAATATCTCTTTAGGTAAATACCATTTATGATCTTTCCCAAAGGAATCTCATCATAATCAACTAGTTCATAGGCCCCTTTTACCAATGCATGCTTTACAACATAAGGTCCATGCCACATGGGCTCGAACTTTCCAACACCTAACTTATCGTGCTCTTGATCATAGACCAAGACTAAATCACTTAATGCATACGAATGGGGTTTGACATTTTGATCATATTGTGCTTTAACTCATTTCTTTTGTGCCTCACTAGCTAATGAAACATCACGACGAGTCTCATCAAGACGTGCTAAGTACAGGAAACATTCTTCTTCAGCAGAAGTGGTTGGTAATAATTTAATTTCCAGTTTCAAAGATGGTATCTCGCATTCAATCGACATAACTGCTTTCATGTCATAAACGAGCTAGAAAGGAGTAAAATCTGCTGAAGTTTTTGTTGTGGTACGGTATGCCCATAAGGTTGGATAAAACATTAAATGCCAATCTCGTTTATGATTCCTGATAATCCATTTAATCATGGTGTTTAATACATTTTTAACGACTTCTACTTGGCCATTTTCCTGCTGGTAATATGGAGTAGAACTGTCATGATAAGATTAATCATCATAAAGTCTCGAAAATGGATACCATGGTTCGTGATGATGGATTGTTGAACTCTAAACTGAGCAATCACCTGATTGAACATGAAAATGGATGTTGTTTCACCATCATTCTTATATGTGGGCATCACTTTGACCCATTTCATAAAATAATCCACCGTAAGGATAACATACCCGTGCCCCCCCGATTGAATGAGGTTTACATGTAAGGAAAACGATTACCCATTTAGCGAAAGGACCTACAACAATGATTGGGTGAAGAGGAGCTATGTGTGCATTTGTTTTTTGATAATGGATTTGACAATTCTAGCATCTCAGGACTATAGTAATACATTCTTTCAACATAGAAGGCCGAAAACAACCTGCATCTAGGATCTTTTGAGTAGTGGAAAACCCTAACATATGATCGCCACAAGCTCCAGAATGGAAGTCATTTAATGCCTTTTCAGTTTCCTCGTGAGTTAAACATCGTCTGAAGATGGAATTGACACCATGACTATACAGTGTATTGTTAACAATATTGTATTGTTGGGATTGATATCATATACGATGATGATCAGTTTGATTCATTTATGGCTGAACTGTCTGGGTCTAAAGATAAATGATGATATATCCATACTAAGGATCTAAAGTATTGATTAGAAAGAGAGATTTGTCTGGAAGAGAATCCTCTACCACATTTTCCATTTCAATACAGGGAAAGTCACATAATAATTCAACAAACACCAACAATTTCTTAGATTTGGATTTAATGAATTTCAAATCGAATTCCTATAGGATGACTATCCATTTGGAATACTTGCCCCCCAACAATTATCTAGTAAGAATGCAAACCATTGGGTTGCAATCGAAAACCATAGTAGTTTTGCACAATAGAGTGTAGTGACGGAAATGTTGGAAAACTTGAACAACTGCCAAGGCCAATTTCTCCACGTGTGCATATTTTTCTTCAGTTGTGGTCAAATTACGACTTAAGTAATATATCACATGGTCTTCGTTCTATTCGCCTTCCTGGACTAGAACCATGCCAATGGTGGAATCAGACACGACTAAGTATAAAAAGTAGTCTCGGTGATAATCAGGAAGATGCAACAGCGATGTATAGGTCAATCCATATTTAAGTGCATCAAAGGTATTTTGATCCACTTTATCCCATATAAATGAGATGCCCTTGTTCAATAGTCGAGTAAAACCTTTAGTCAACTCGGTGTAGTTTTAGATAAATCGACATAGAAAGTTTTCCTTCCCTTACAAACTTTGGATTTGAAAGATATTGGAAGGAGGAGGCATATTAAAAATAGCCTCAACCTTCAATGAATCGACACAAATGCCTTCCTTTTAAATGACAAATCCTAGCAATCGACCAGATTGCACATAGAAAACACAATTGTGTGGATTTAAGCGAGTATTGTAATGACGACATCTGATAAAAATTGCTCTCAAATGCTTTGGATGATCTTCCCATCTCAATGAATGAGCTAGAAATTCATCGAGATAATATTGCACAATATGCTTGATATTGTGAAATGCATAAGACATAGCCCATTGAAAATGTGCACCGACATTCTTCAAAATGAATGGGATTTTTCGATAGGAAAAAGTCCCCCATGGGTATATGAATGCAGTTTTGTGTTGATCATTTGGGAGTATGTTGATTTGATTGTAGCCAAAAAATTCATCCATAAATGAAAACATTTCATTTCCGACACATTCGTCAATAATTTGATCAATATAGGGAGTGGGATAGTTTTCCTTCAAACAATATTTGTTGATATCCCTACAATCAACACATACTCTAATGGTTGCCAATTTCTTGTTAATAGGTACAATATTGGCCACCCAATCAATCAAGGGAACTGAGTAGATGAAACGTTCTTTGAGCAGTTTCTCGACCGCAGGTTTAATCGCATCAGCTTTTCGCGGATGCACCAAATGTAATCTTTGTGTGATAGGTTTGGCATCTGAGTAAGTGTTGATTTTGTTCAAAACAATGCTTAGGTTAATTTCTAGCATTTCCTCATAGGACTAGGCAAAAATGTCTCAGAATTATTGAACTAGGGCTTTATACGTCTGAATATCTTCAACTAAGCATAAAGCACGTACGCGAATATTTTCAACAATTTATGTTTTTACTGAAATATCTATGGCAATCTTTGCATATATATTACCGACTTTCATTTCGGATTCAGCTTGAAAATTTGAAATGGGCCATTAGGATTATCTACAATCTCAGGCAAAAACATAGTCAAAAAATCATTTTCAATTTTATCAAGGTTAGGTAGAAAATATGAGTGATGATGGTAATCATTCCATAGCATTTCATCTGAATTCATGACCTCCATGATACTTTCGTCAGTTGGAAACATATAGTCAAAAGGACAAGGAAGTG
Source organism: Pinus taeda (assembly GCA_000404065.3). Taxonomy (NCBI): domain Eukaryota; kingdom Viridiplantae; phylum Streptophyta; class Pinopsida; order Pinales; family Pinaceae; genus Pinus; species Pinus taeda. The sequence goes on from APFE030503648.1 coordinate 12,599, forward strand.
AAATTGGTTCTAACCAAGGTAAAGTAGAATATGAATCATTGATCTTATCCACTCGATCAATTTCAGAAGATGATGGGTTAGAAAATGATTGAACTACCTGATAATCCAATTCAAAAGGGATCAAAGGCATCTCAATGTCATAGGAGACTAATTCAAACTCTAAAGGCACTATCCATGGATCAAATTATTCCATAGTGCTTGATGTAATCATTTTAACCTCAACAAAATTATAAGGAAATTTAAGTGGAGGGAATGTAAAGGTTCTCATCAACGATGAGTGTTTGAGAAAACCAACATCCTCATAAAGAGCATTGTTTTACCGAAAAATGGTATGCTACCTGTAGAATTAGGGTCTGAAATATAGTAAGACAACTGGTCTACTTTGACAATCTTCCCTTTATGAGGAAATTGTATCATTCGAAAAAGGGATGTGACCACTATTGACATAGCATAGGTCCAAATTCAACTAATCAAAAGTTTATCATTGAGTTGAGCATCAACAACTTCAACTTCGATCGTGATTGTTTTACCCTCTAGCTCTATGGGTAGATCATTAAGTATTCCATAAGGATGAAAACCTCTTCCATCCTAGAATTTCATGGTGGTAGGTGATTGATTGATGGATGGAGAACCTAAATCTTTCCAACACGCAATCCACATAATACACGTAGAAGCTCCTTCATCAACAACTGTGCGAACCACTCGTATGGTTTTAACAAAAATTGGAATCTGGAACGCCAATTAATGAGGGAGTCTCGGGATATGACTCTCAATATCAAAGATAATTAGATTAGAATCTTACGGATCAATAGCTCCTATAACTAACAATAAAATCTTTTGTTGTGACGGGCATGTTTGCAACACTTCCAGAGCTAAAATTACGGAAGGATACATAGCCAGATCTTCGACAATGTTATAATTATGTGCAACTCTAACATGTGGGTTGAAAGTTGATTTTTAAGTAGACATTTGGGAGGTGGTTGAATAAATATTTCAAGATTTGGTTTCTTGATATGTAATGTTTTAGAAGGAGGAGGAAGAATTGAACCTAAAAGTTGACCACCTGAACTAGCCTCATTTCCATTGTTAACAAAACCTTTAGATTCGTAATATTTTGATCTCGTAGATACCATAACTTGTTGCGAATACATCATCATGATATCTTACAATGTAGAAGAGGAAGATGTGTTATGAGAAACCATTTTTCTATCTTGAGAAGGAAATGGATCCTTCAAAATAGCGTGAGTTGGAGAACCTTTAATGATTTTGGAAACCTCTGCCCGATGTGGGCATTTATTTGTATATTGCAAACAAGGAAAGGATAGCAAGGTTTACGTTTCTCGTCAGTATATTCAGTTTTAGCGGGTTTCTCTTTCGAAGAAGCATTTTTTTTTCGATTTACCTTTCCCATTCTTTTGACCTCTGGTTGATTTGGACTTGTTGGTAGATGGTTCTACAGCATTAATCTCATAAATAGTTTCCGGAGAAAGGCTTTCAGATGGTGAATCTTGTATGGCCAAAGTCTGAGTACTTTTAGAATTTTTACTTTTCCTATCAGGTTTTTGGCTAGTAGAACCTATGATACCATCAATGACATTAGATCCTTTACGAGAAGTAATTATTGGATCACTTGTAGGGCATGGTAAATTCGGGATTTTCTCGTACAAGGTGCTAGATTGAGTGTAGACTAAATCTAAATACTCAGCACAAACAATTACCTGCTCTTCTGTGATGACACCTCTCTTAGAAACATCCTTTGTAATAATAGGAAGAAGCGACTTTGTAAACCATTAAGCTAAAATTTGATCTAGAATAAAAACTTCGACTAATCGACATCTACATCTTCATTCATAGATATGATCGAAAATGTGAGTTGATTTTGATTGTTTTAAAGAAGTCAATAGTCCGATACCAACATCATAACGAATCAGTAACTAAAATTGGGTTAAAAGCATTATTATTAGGGAGTTAAAGTTATGGAAAGAGGCGTGAGGTAGCTCAATGTACCATTTGGCTTCCGAACCAATTAAAGTTCATTGGAAAAGGTGAAGACGAATAGAGCATCAATTAAAGAATTTGATGCACACCAAAGATGATATGTCATCACATGGTTGGATGGATCTTCTTTAGATTTGCCTTCAAATTTGGGTATGTCACTCAGTAACTTGGTAGGAATCTCCAACCAATAAGGATAATAATGAATGGGATTGTTTCTTAATCGGGATAGGTCAAATAAATATAGGGCCTTGTGGTAAAGTTTGATAACCTTGTGGGTTAAGACCAAACCCTAGAGGAGGATACCCAGGATATCTTGGAATAGCCTGTGCAATTGGAATTAGAATTCCACCAGGGTAACTAGGATGAGCCATACCGGTTTGAGGTTGAATAGAGACTTGATAAGTATGACCAGGGTATGGTTGAATCTTGAAAGGTTTAGCTTGACCCATTTGACTTAATTAATATTTCCCATGTACAAGTTGAGCTTACAAAGGTTGACCTTGAAAAAATTGCCTTTGAACATACTGACTTTAAATCAATTGACCTTGAAAAGGTGGGTTTTAGAAAGTTTGACCTTAGAAAGGTCGACTTTGAAAAAATTGTCCTTGAAAAGGTGGAACTTGATAAGCTTGAACTTAAAAAGGTGGGCTTTGTAAAACTTGAATTATAAAGGGTGCTTGCAGTGTTCCTATAGTGGGTTGTCTGATAGGAATATGTCGTATAGATTGGATTCTAGGGATGGTTTGATAAGAAAAAACCTGAGGGATTGCCTGAGTAGTTTGAGGAACAAATATTTAAGGGGTAACTGGAACGATGGTTTATGATACTCCTCGGGTAGGTGTCTGAGGGGAACTTGGAACCGACTGCGAAACAAGTGTCTGTGGTGAAATCTGTGTTGAAAAATGTAACTAGGTTCAGTCTTCATAATGACCTGTAATTATCATTTTATGTAATGATATGTAAACAAGAAAAACAAATTTATTGTATTTCTTGCTTCATGGGTTTCATGAGCAAGAGATTTTATTTTTGAGTCAAGGCTCCCATTGAGAGTCTTCAGGAATTATTTTTCATCTAGTCATCAAATGATAGAGTCATTGTCATGTAATGAATTCATGTTAGACTTTGTAAAAGGTCAATCTTGTCCATGTAAATTATCCTCCAAGACCTTGTCACTTATCCTCTTCAAGTCAGCCTACAACGATGGAAGAACATGCTAGAAGAAATCGGCTTAACTACTTGTGATCATGTCAACCTAAAGGACATGTGATGAAGTGTATATATAGCCACACCATGCCTCGCTTGGAGGCAAGAAACTCAACAAGCAAAAGTATGAAGAAAAGATCAAGTATAAGTATGAAGAAGAAGTGAATAAATAGTGCGAATAAGAGGCTAAAAGGAAAGTGTGAACATAGGATTATTTTGGGCATAGCGAAGGAGGATTATTCTAGGCATAGCAGAGAAGGTTTCTTATTCGGTCAACAAATGAGAGTTACTTCTTAGCAAGATAAGGAGAAGTTTCTTCTGGGATAGTGAAGAAATGATTATTCTGGGGTAAGCGAAGTAAGGGTTCTTCTAGGGTACTTTTTTTGGGTGATAGAGATATAAATATAGAGACCAAGATTCTCTAGAGAAATCTAGTGAGATCATAAACATCGAGTTTCTCTAAAGGAAGTCAAGAAGAAGTAATGTGAAGGATAAATATTGAGTTTCTCTAGAAGGAGTCGAGGAGAGCAGTTCAAAATCAAGAAGAAAGTTGAGAAAGGGAAGAGGAAGAGCATCAAGGTTAGTGACAAGGTTCTTGGGAGGATACTAGATTCAAGGGTCTTTGTCATGGTCCTGGTAGTCATTAATTGAATATCTAGAAGAATAATTTTGATCGGGTTTTCCTCTCAAGAGGTGAGAGGTTTTGGCATTTGCTGACAAGCCTACATACTGTGTCACTTGTCTTTTATTGTGCATATTGCTAATTTTATTGATGAAAAGAACACAGTAATAACATAACAAAGAAAATACTATAAGCTAAGAAGTAAAAGTATATCACAAACAATTATAAAGTAGAGAAATCTTTTAACTATTCATGCCCTAGATCTATCAATATGGTATCAGAGCTAAGGTGTTGAAGTCAAGAAGGGGAACTCAATCAAGAAGACGTCAAGCCTTAAATAAGGATCATAGAAAATCCAAGGGATACCAAGGGCAAGATCATCAAACCCTAGATCGAAGAAATCTACGCTAGTAAGAGTCTTGAAAATCATCTTTAAGAAGGAAGACTAGAACATTTAAGAAGGATCGTGAATCAAGCTCTCTCTCATCAATCTCTCAAGAATAAAATACTCTAGCAACATCAAGATTAAGGAGAAAGCAAGTAAAAATCACTCAAGTAAGTCTATGGTTATATCTAATAATACCAAAATGTCCTTTTGCAAGGAAATAAATAAACTAGCATTTGCACCACATGCTGCAAAGGAAACGTTGTAAGGCAAGCAAGAAGAATGGAACTTAATATTGCAAATTATCATTAAATGTTGGAAACAACATCATGATAATTTATATGAAATCGACATAGTTTTGAATTTATCCTTTCATCCAATAATCTTTAGATAAGCTACCCACTGGTCATCCTAGTCAACTCTAGATGTGATGTTGGGAGAAACAATTTATAGTCAGAATATCAAGTTATCTATAATGCAAATCAAGCAAGCACACTCATGAGAGGTTTTCACACTAGTACTTTACTTCCTCCTCATCATAGCTTTTCACACCTCATGGAGCTACCTCTTGACTACTTTAACTTTCAATATAGTGTCACTATATCCCGTTATTCATCCACTGACAATGATGTTGTGACATTGGCCTACCATGAAACAGTTCAGGCCTAGCAAGCCAAGTCTTGCAATTTCATTACTTGAACTATATGTTGCTTCTGGGCTGCAAAAGCATCATTATTCCATTAATTACCAAGTTCATGATCTAACATCCACTTCATAATTTACCGCTATTGCAAAAAAAAAAAAAAAAAAATACATTCCAACAAAATACAAAGCATTTTCTATTCATTGATATCCTTTCTGAAGCTTCCTTTTGCTGCTTTCAACTTCAATTTAACATATGCATCACCTGGGAAATTTGGTTTCTATTGTACAAATACACAAAATCATGTTTAAAAACATTTTTCTCTATTACAAATAGGTCCAAAGATGCAATGCATATTTCCCTACTACAAGCTCCGTCCAACATAGCTAGCTGGTACATAAGTTTTGCCCCCATTAAGATTTTAAAAAAATATTGTGGATCAATAGTATTTAATATTGTGAATCAATATTATTTTTCAAAATAGAGAAAAACTATCAGTTACATAATACCTAAAAAGCAAGGAATGCTCTTTCAACAGTGGATTATCCATAAATTTATAATCCACAAATTCATTTTTAATTTAGCTTTTACACCCTAGTTTGCTTACATTTTCTCGACATCCCTTGCAATTTGAAGATATTGGAGGTCTATCAAGGCCAGCACTGGTATTTATATGACGTGAGCTACTCATTCTATGGCCAGCCTATATTTGAGCATTTCTTTTCACAACCCTCGGTCTTTATTTGTTTCTTGCTTACCACAAGGATTGCTATACCTTGTCATATTACTATGGTGAGCTAATAGCTTTATTTTATGGGGTCATTCTACTGTGTATTATTTTTCATCATCAGCATCATTATATTTATATTTAACATTCTCAGTCTTTGGATAACATTAAGATCTACATCTATTACAGAAAACAATGTCACCAATGATCACAAGTCATAAATAATGACAAATAAAACTAATGGATTCATAATAATGGAGCACATATTATGAATTCCAACAAAAGAATATATTTAGAAAGCGAGCCAAGAATAACTTACTCCCATCATCATCCATGCAATTAAAGATCTGAAATTCCAGGAACATACAAGCAGCATAAAACCATGCAGTCACAAACAAGCTCAGAATCAAGGTATCGATACCAATTAGAATTGTATCAATTTCTTCCAAAGACAAACAATGTTCATTTTATATTCAACTTTGTTTTGTTTCTCAATGTGCTTGAAGGTGAGATATCATTTGGTCATGGAAGAAACTCTGAATTAAGCATAAATTATATGACTAGGTAGTGATAGTTGGGGGTGAAATATGATCCTAGCAGGAGCTTGTAAAGAGAAGAAACACGATTACAAGATTTCTGCATAATGAGAATGATCAGTATGCTACACTGTCTTCGTGAAAGAATATTACTGTTTAGCTATCAAATTGAAAAACTGCCAGAAAATTTCATGTGCCCCAAGCTGGTGAGTTTAATATTATCTAAAAATCCATTAATTTATCCTATTCTTGAGAACTTTCTAATCAAGCTTTCTTGATCTCTCCCATACCCAAATAGATTCATGGGCAACATCGATCACTCAACTCACATTGCTTGAATTTCTCACATTGAGTTCTACTAACATCAAGGAATTGCCTTCAGCTATATGCAGTGTTTCTAGGCTTCAATTCTAGGATCTTTCATACTGCAAAGTCTTAACATCATTGCCAAGTGAGATGTCTAAACTCACTTCGTTGAAAAGACTACATTTGAGTATGGGTATGGAAAAATCTTTGAATGGTCCCACAAATGTTGTGGCTCTGAAGGATCTCACAAATCTTATAGAGCTCCGTTGAATTTGATGCACTAGCAACCATAATGGGAAATTGCCGCGAAATTAGGCATTTATATTTGCATCACATAAATAGGAATAATCTAAGTACAATCTCCCCGATGAGATGCAGAAGATGAAGAACTTGCAGAGTCTTCTATTGGATGATCACTCATTCAGCTCCAATCCACAATATCGAGTACACATAAGTCTGATGCCACTATTTGTTTATCCTTTGGTTTTTAGATGCTATGGGTACGAAACATAATTTATTGATCCATTATCTAATTAAAAAGATTGTAAATTTTGTTATACAACTAACAACAAATATGTACTCATTCCAAAAATGGAAACCTCAATTTTGTTTGAAAAATCAGGGATACATATTCTATTTAATTTTCATTTTTCTACAAGCTCTGAATAATTTAAGGGCTTGTCTGACCCATATATGCACAACAATGGATTTTTTTTTTTTTTGTCATCTTGAATCAAGTGTTAGATCTAGCTTTTAATATTGTATATATATTTGTTCGAATCTAGGTACGTTGAGGTTGAAATTTATCCAGAGTCCAGATGTGAACTAAGTACCGTATTAATGTGTGGACACAAATATGCTTTGGAGCTAGATAGGTTGAGATCCATATTGATTCAATGAAAATCATCAAGATCTTGTAGTGGGGATAGGACCATATACAGTTTGTGGTCTTGATGTAACTTTTCAATCCAAAATCTGGGTTTTTTAAAAATAACACAACTTGAACCTCTGAATTGAAAGACTCCTAGATTGAAACAAACTTCAACACACTCTTTTTCTTGTACGTTTTGCTTCACAACGATAAATAAATGGACCGAAGTTGCGTAGAAATCTCATGCTTTTTTAAACTCATGCTCACACTCAGACCACACACTCTATGATTCGATCCTCTTGAGAACATAAACACTCGATTCACTAAGGAAAATTGTTAGATTTAATAAGACTAACATAACTCATACTCAGAAATTCGATTAAACCATCACATGAACAATATAATAACATTCACACAACTAATAATAGTAGAATGACAAAGGTGTTATAGGATCCACGATTCACTGTTAATTACAATAGCAAAAGGAATCGAGTTTCGACCCAATTTAGATCTTGAAGAATATGGTTCTAAGGGGCTTCAATTAACACATATGTATGCTTCATGAATTGACCCAAGCTTCAACAAAATTTCAACTTGTAACCAGAGAATATGTACCAATTAGAATTGTATCAATTTCTTCCAAAGACAAACAATGTTCCTTTTATATTCAACTTTGGTCTGTTTCTCAATGTGCTTGAAGGTGAGATATCATTTGGTCATGGAAGAAACAATGAATCAAGCATAAATTATATGACTGGGTAGTGATCGCTGGGGATGAAATCTGATCCTAGTGGGAGCCTAAGAGTCTTAGCCTGTAAAGAGAAGGAACATGATTGCAGGATTTCTGTATAATGAGAATGATCAACATGCTACATTATCTTTGCAGAACAATATCACTATTCAGCTATCAAATTGAAAAACTGCGAGACGAGAAGGTTTCATGTGCCCCAAGCTGGTGAGTTTAATATTATCTGAAAATCCATTAATTTATCCTATTCCTGAGAACTTTCTAATAAAGCTCAATGCTTTGAGGGTTCTTGATCTCTCCCATACCCAAATAGAGTCACTGCCAACATCGGTCACTCAACTCACATTGCTTGAATTTCTCACATTGAGTTCTACTAACATCAAGGAATTGCCTCCAACTATATTCAGTCTTTCTAGGCTTAAATTCTTGGATCTTTCAGACTGCAAAGTCTTAACATCATTGCCAAGTGAGATGTATAAACTCACTTCGTTGAAAAGAATACAATTGAGTATTAGTATGGAAAAAGCTTTGAATGATCCCACATATTTTGTGGCTCTGAAGATCTCACAAATCTTATAGAGCTCCATTTAGTCTTATTTTCATAA
>APFE030503659.1:16232-31920 GCA_000404065.3 Pinus taeda
CAGACTTAGGACACTTACACTATTTTCTCGGTCTTCAGGTCTTGCAATCCAAGGAGGGTATTTCCCTTTCCCAGTCCAAGTATGCTTGTGATATTCTTCGTCATTTTCACATGGAAGATTGTAAGCCAGCTCCTTCTCCCTTTCAGTATGGAGTCAAACTTTCAGTCTCTTGTACTTCTCCTGAATTTGATGCTACCTTATACCGTCAACTTGTAGGAAAACTCTTGTATTTAACCCATACTCGTCCTGACCTTTCCTTTGCTGTTGGCCTTGTTGCTCGTTTTATGCAAAACCCCCGTGAAAGTCATTGGAAAGCAGCTAAAAGAATACTTCGTTATGTTCGAGGTACAGTACAGTTTGGAATTCATTACAGTGCCAAAGCAGCTCCTCTATTAGTTGGTTTCACTGATTCTGATTGGGCTGGTGACCCTGATGATCGGAAGTCTACTGCCGGTTATGTCTTCACTCTTGGTTCAGGACCTATTACATGGGCTTGTAAGAAACAGGCTGCCATTTCTCTTTCGTCAGCAGAAGAAGAATATCGTGGTGCCGGGGAAGCTAGTAAGGAAGCCTTGTGGCTTCGTCAGATCCTATCAGAATTTGGCTTTGAGCAGCAGCATCCGACTACACTTTGGTGTGATAATCAAAGTGCCATTCAACTTTGCAAAGATCCAGTTCAACATCAGCGCAACAAACACATTGAACTACACATGCACTTGATCAGAAAGCTCATTCATGACCATGTTCTTGAAGTGCAATATTGTTCAACAGATGATCAGGTTGCAGACATCTTCACAAAGGCTCTCACAGAGGCGGAGTTCACTAAACTTCGATATATGCTTGGAGTTCAGGAAGTTGTCACTAAGGGGGGATAGGCTCTAGTGCCTCCTTCCTTCTCCTATTGTGTCATATTTGTAAATCCTTCAATCCTATCCCAAGTTGTTCTTAAGGGGGGATGTTAGGATATTCCGACACATAGGAAATAGTTAAGTTCAACTTGGTCTAGTATAGAGGTAGGTATAGAGTTAGGTAAAGTGTGTTTCTTTACCGTTGTACATTTTGTAACTTACAATCCGACGGTCACGATATGTAGTGATCCGACGGTTCATTCTCTCCTCGGTATTACCGACACTTGATCCGTGGCTTGACACCCGATTGGTCCATGAATTCTATTTAAAGCGCATGGAGGGTCATTTGTAGGGTAACCGTGCATGAGAGAAGCTTATGTAAATTTTCATTCTTTTATTAATAAATTGCCTGTAGTAGCCACGTTGGCGCAGGCCGTTGACTGTTTCCCTCTCTGAGGGTTTTAACCACGTCAAAATACTGGTGTATTGATCTGTGATCTGTTTGTGAGCGGTGTCCTTTTGGTGTTCTGTCTGAGGAACTTACCATGTAAATTCCTACACTAACGAGCATGAAAGTTAGGCAAGGGTATGGATAAGACATCAAAGGTTCTCTCACAAAGTTCAATATCTCCCCAACAATCTACCACATTAACAAGCCACCACATCAAATCTTGTCAAAATTCCATATGTTATATTTCCATAAAAATATCAAATAACAAAGTCATGTGTGAATTGTAAAAGTAAATAGGAGTGTCAAGGTCATGAAGTAGTAGAAGAGCCATGGGGGACTTCAAGGATCAACTTCCCATTTCTATAAATGTCTCCTTGTGCCTCTAAGTAAGGGGGATTTTGGCACTTGAGACTTTTAGCATAGTTGTTAATACTTAGGTAGGTGTGAGCACTCTAACTCTTGGTGATTGTAAACTGAGTTGTGGTGAGGCAAGGAGGTTGTCTTAGAGATGATATGAGCATTGCACGTTCCACTATTTGATTTTGATGGACCCACTATACATGTACTTGGATTTGCAGTAGTATTAATGAGATGCTCTTAATTCTTGGCATGGATTCCTATGCACTCGTATGTTAGTTGTAATGGCTATCCAATACTCCAATTATGTGTGCATGTTTGCTTTCATGTCAATTATATGTTTATCATATAATTCATGTCTTATTGCTCATAATTCCATTAGAATATTCACTGTTTCATTTCACACTAATGCTTGTATCAAGTTGAAAACTAATTTGCAATTAACCTATTGCACTTTCTTATTCTCGTATGTATAAGATGGTTTTAGTTAGTTGACTTCTCTTTAGATGTACTTCTTGTTGTTTTATTGTTATATTCATGTATCTTGTATTGCAAGTTTGTCATTTGTGGGCTATTTCGTCCTCATTCTCTAGGTATTTCAAACTTGTCTTCACCCTAACATCTCTTCACTCGAAATCCAAGAGAAAACAATCATGGTGGATTTTGTGCCCACATATTGGATGGGATTCCTATCCCAAAAGGTCTAAGGTCTAATTAGGACTTCACATGATGGAGATTGGTATAGCTCAAAATCTCACTCTTGATATTTGTGATGCTGCACTTATGGCCTAGGGCAACCCCTCCTTCCAAACCTGGTCCAAATACTTAAAAAATAGTGTTTTACTCCCTATACGCGACATTGCCCTGAGCTAAACTCGTGTGTACGCGGGTATGTGTATACCCAACCCATGTATATGCCTTAAAACACTTAAAAAAAATTAAATCTCCTTAATTTTGGGTGGAGATCACGGGTTTTTCTTGTTTATTACCTATTAGTGCCTGTGGCCCAAATGTTCCCATCGAATTTCCAACTAAAAAACTACTTTGGGAGAAGTATAAAAAGGCTTCAATGGGAAGGCCTAAGGAGGAGAGAATAGAGAGAAAATTACTCTGCTGAGATTATCCCTAATCAGGTCTGATGATCCTTGTGCTTCCAGCACTCCCCACATTATAGGAAACCCTTGTTTCCTTAATCTTTGATGTTATTTTACTAGTTGAGATATCTTTTTATGAATCATGGAAGGAGCCTTTTGAAGACTTGGGATTGGATGGATCTGGAGGATGATTCCACTTGGAGCCAACAAGATGAAGATTCCGGTGATATCATTCGTTGCTTTGTTTTAGTTATCTACAATAAAGAAACATTTGTCTTGTTCCCGAAATCAATCTTCTTCATGCATATGATGTTAATGTTATGGTTTACGTATCAATAATTGTTTCAATTGTATAACTAACTACCTTTCCATATGTTATGAAGTTGATTTCTATATGATACTTGGTCCATATATTTCTATGCTTCTTTGAATTGGTTGTTTTGTAGGTTCAAGGATCGAAAGGAACTCCAAGAGGGTTTGGACCCTGGCTATATCTACCCGAACGAAGGACCCCCAGGTGCACCTCCCTTCACATAGTTTTCTTATTTAAGTATCATGGCTGTGTGGAATGCTTGTTTTGTACTGTACATAACCCCCGCTCTACTAGGGTGTTCACCCAAAACCATAGGGGACTTTGTCCCTCAACAGAATTAGCGACTCCACTGGGGACAACAATATTCTTGTTCCTAGTTTGGCTTATTTTAAGCCAATCAGGGCTCAACCATAGTTGTTCATGCTGTAACTGGTTTGTATGTTCCTGTAGGAACTTAGACTTCAAGTCTGAGTAGTTTCTTCAGACCCCTTTTCTTCTTTTTATTTTGAACTATTATATACACAGTTTTGTGAGGTTGCAATAGTGTATGTACGCAAGTTTCCCCATATGAACCCGCATATGTGCAGGTTTCTTTGGGCTGAACCACATACACAGTAGCGTATACCCTAATTTTCCAAGATTTTTTCAAATCTTTTTTTTTCTGAAGATTTGTTTGTTGGTCTGAGGGTTTCCATAGCAATCAATTTTTGTTGTCAATCTTTGGTTTTGTAGCAAGTTCCCAGTTTCGAATTCTCTCTTTTTGTGGAAATTTTTGGTCATTTTTTTTGTCGCAAGTATCATCATTTGTGTTTGAGCACACAAGATTTATTTCTAAGAATCTTGGTTTTTCCTGTCTTCTAGAGAAGAAAGATTGGTTTCAATCTTTGTGAAAAACTTTATCTTTGTGATCTTCTTGTTTTGTCTCAAAACTGCATCTTGTGGCCATTTGCTTTTCTCACTTTTTGAAAGTTGTTGAGCGACGATTTTGAAAGTTGTCTTTCTTGGCCTTCTGATCATTGTGACCAAGCTCTTTTTGTTGCTTTTTGGTTGTTAAGAGCATCTTGAAACACCTATTTTGTTAATTTTTCGCCCATCCTGAGTTGATAACTTGCAAAGTGTTTTTTTGCCTATTTTTCGATCTCAAAGTTTTCAATAGTATTTTTAGCACTTTTGAAAAGTTGTTTTTGTTTTTCCTTTTGAAGAAAACTTCTTTAAAAACTTAGTTTTTGCTTTCTTTTGCCTTGTTTTGATTGAGTTTATTTTTGCGAGTGAAAGTGCATTTTGTTTGTCTTGAGAATTGATTTTAGTGTTTGGATAAAAATGAGCATTAAGAACTTATATTCTATCTAAACATTAAGTGGATAATTAGAAGCAATGAACAAATTACTTTCATTCTTTATTTTAGAGTATTCTTAAATTTTTGCATCAGCATATACTCATTGCATTAGGAGAGTATGTGCAATCTTTTAGGGAATCCATAGTTTTTGTTAGTTTGTGTAAGTGTGAAGCTTGTTAAAAGAAAAGAAAAGCGAAATTTATTGCTTTCTTAGAAGTTCCTTAAAATGTGGTAGAAATTTCTTTCATCAAAGAACAAAACAATTGCATTTGCATATAGATTGGTTTTTGTTAATTTCTTTTGCGTCGGAAAACACCATAAGTTTCATTTCCATTTATCCCTTGACTTAAGAACAACCCATTTAAAAACAAGCACTAACTAAAATATACTAGAACTTTTTTATATTGTCAATCTAGACAGACCAACAAGTTTTAGGATATTTAGGGCCTTGGATTAGGCGAGTGGAGAGAAAAATCTCCATGGACACTTTAAACTATCAAACATAGAAGTTTGAATAATGAGTGAAAATCCAATAGAATTAGGGAGACCAGGAAAGCTCTAGATCTGGGAGTTAAGCACGAGGGTTTTTAAAGATAAGGAAGAGAGATACCCCCTCTCCTACTTGTCGGATCTAACCTCAAGACTATTCTGCCTGGCTTCTGACATGAGTTGGTAACCTTAGTTGTTTCTCCTAGGGATCTACACAGGTGGCTATGGAGGGGAATCTCATCGTACTTAAGGTCGACGTTGCATCACTCTCAGCAGCACTTCTGGAGGGCACCCTTGTGAAGCTTGGGGGCTTGCACTGGCACAGGCTGTTGTTTGGAGCTCAGTGTAACTTCCTCTGATACCTTCGTTGGTAGGCCTGGGCCGTCATTATCCCAGACTATCCTCGGAAGGCCGCTACTTCACTTTCTTTTATTTTGGTGTCCGATCCTCATCATCCGAAGTAGAAATACTTGAAAGTTGTTTGACTGGCTAATATCTTTTAGGGACTTTTTCTAGTGTATGATTTGTGCTCTTAGTTGGCCTAGATTTCATTTTTTCTTGAGTATTTAATTAGATCTTAATAAAAAATTCAAAGTGGTTGACCGATCACCTAGATGGTCTCAAATACTTCGTGGTTTTTCACCACCTAGTTTAGAGCCTTCTCATAGAAGGTGCAGAGGCAATACTACCAGTGGGTTTCATCCCGTGGCAGCCGACCCATTAGGGATTGATCCTCCGCCCAGGGGCATTAGTGTTCAAAGTAGGCCTAGTACCTCCGCAGAACTAGAGAGGAACACCCTAGTTATTTCTCGAGTTCTCTTTCAATCGGAAGATAACATTGAGGTAGAAGAACTCCCAGAGTCGCTAGCGGATCCAAGTTCTCCTCTACCTTATAGTCATCTAGACGTATTACAATACGTTGGGACTCCAACACAGACAATCAAGTCGAGGTTATATCATGCACTTACCTTCGATGACCACCACGGGTAGCATGGCTTCTACCATAAGTGTTACAACCATGCAGACTCCAACATTAGTAGAAGGGGGAGGAACTATTTCCATCCCCTATGTATCTTTATCTGGGTCTTTTGCTAGCACATCCTTAGTTGGGTTTACCTCCATTCCTTCTATGAGTGGAAATTCGCAAGCCAATGCATCTAGTTCTAGACCTTTCCCATTTGGCACCCATTCAGAGGGTATTCCATCAGTTCCATTTAGTGCCTCCACATCCATGATGGATGGGTCGGTTTCATTTCAGGGTTTTCCTTTTGGAAGTTTTCATACACCACATTCCAACCCGAAAATAGGATCTCTTCCTTTTTCCTCTACAGGTCAAGCCAGTAATCCCTTTCAAGGTTAGACTAACCCTTCGGTTAGTGGCATAGGAACTGGGAATCTGTTTTTCTACGAACAGGGGAATAATATGTACTCGATAGTTAGTTCGTTTCGAAGTATTCCTCCCTTAGCTTCTGCTTTGAATCCTTATCAGGGGTTATCGACTCCTTATAATGCTTTAGGAGGGAACTTCGCTGGTTATGGAGGTTTTTCAGACAGAGTTGGCCAAACTGCAACTTTTTCTGGACCACAAGGGTCACCTTTTGGTTCAACTAGTTTTGTTAGTTACTTTACGCAGCCTGGTGCCTTTCAAAATCCAGGCCAATCTTTTCAGAACTTTGGGAACTCCGCCCAATTTGAGTGGAATCCCGAAGGTCCTCCTAAGCTTCCTTTTCTGGTAATGTTGAATTTGCTAGATCTCACAAAATTGACAAATGATCCAATCAAATACAATTCGGCCTGGCCTGTGGTCCCAACCAAACTCATATCAGACATTCCAAAGTTTGAGGGGAGGGGTGGTGAAGACCCAGGTGACCATGTAACCACATTCCATTTGTGGTGCTCATCAAACTCCCTCATTGATGACTCGGTTAGGTTGAGACTTTTTCAGCACACCTTAACTGTCAATGTGGCCAAGTGGTATATAGAGTTGCCAGGGGGTAGATTTACATCTTTCGCTGATTTGGCTAACATTTTTCTAAACCATTTCGAGTTGCCCATCCGTTATGATGCCATAACTGAACTTCTGGCAAATTTCTGTCACGATACGGCAACTCATATATCTGATCATATTCAGGAATGGGGACGGAGAAAGAGGCTCATTAAAGCTGAAATTACTCCTGAATACCGTCTCGAATGGTTTTTTAAATACTTAGAACCTGAGATCTCTAAGGATGTCTCTCTGTCCAGACTCTATTTTGAAGAGAAAGCTATTTTTCAGGCACAGTAGTTAGAATTGATTTACTCTCAGTCTGGGATTCTCCAGAAAATCTTGCCTGATGCTCCTAGGACTAAGGTTGATATAGCCAAGTTGAAGCGAGGCCCCCATGCGGACGATACTGTTGGATCCATAGACAACAATGCGGTGAACTTGTTGAACCAATTGCACTAGTTGTCTTTACAATCTGCTCCTACCAATCAAGTCACATTGTCTAACTCTTTGCCTTCCCAAACCTCTTCCATTAATGCCGTCCAAACTTCCAACCGTAAGGAAAATCAAAATTCCAATGGGAAGAAGAAAGGATGAGGTAAGAAGAGCAGTCAAGATGGGACGGCTGACGCAAATAATCCTGGCAATAATGTTGGTGGAGGTGGAAATGAGTCTAGATAGAAAGTTAAGTTTCCATGCAAGCTATGTAGTGGAGACCATTTGAATCATCTCTACACAAAAATTGAAGATGCTCAGCGCTTGTTAGGGTAGCAAGGGACTTCTAGCTCTCAAGCTGTGTTAACTAACCCTCTCCCCCAAAAGCAACAATTTCTTGCTGGTGTGAATTGAAATCCTGGTACCTCTGCAGGGGGTAACCAGGAAAGGGATAAATCATCAAATGTTTTCATGATGGGTTCCCACACTAATGTGGCCACACAGTCACGTGATTATGGTGAAGGTGAAACATCCAAGGATAAATCAGTTCCCAAAACTACCAACCCACTTCATATTGAGTGACCCTCTGTCAAGACTATACCTTGGATACCAAAAGGTTTCACTAAACATGTTATTATCAACCCTAATGTTATGGCAACCTAGAATTACTCCATTTTTGAGGATCTGGCTCAGATTCCATGTGCTATGTTTGCTTTAGAGGTGCTCCAGTTGTGCCCTTCTCAAAGAAGTGCCTTGCTTTCGGCAATGGGGGCAGTGGATCCAAATAATTCTTTAGCTCTCACTTTTGATATGCATAATGTCAAAATGAGACTTCATCATCATATGGATTTCCAGATAAAGTCTACTTACGAGAAAATAATATTTTACGGATGGTTATAGATGAGGGAGCTTCCACGTGTGTCATGTCTATGTCATGTTGGAAGGCCATTGGATCGTCTTCGTTTTTTCCTTCACCTACCCTCTTGACAACATTTGATGGTAATTCTCATAGGCCATACGGGATTATCCTGGCCTTTCCTATATGTGTTGGAGGAAAGGTCGTTAATATCGAAGTAGAAGTCATTGATGCTAACCTAGATTACAATATTGTCTTAGGAAGGAATTGGATCTATGAAATGGATGCCATTATTTCAACCCTGTTTCATGTCATTTCCTTTGCTCATGAAGGGAAAATTGTTAAGGTTGATCAATTGGATTATTCTCCAGTTGATCCTTGAGAAACTTTGGACTCTATTTTCCCTTAGTGGATAACCCTTGTCCACCTACTGAGAATCTGGAAGTTGGGATGTATTCTTTGCTAATGGTTACATTTGATCTTCCCCCTTCTATAGCTAGAATAGATAAAATTTCATCCTCCAAGGAGCCTTTACAGAAAGAGTTTGTTCTAACTCACTATCTTTCGGATCTTGGGACATTTCCTTTATCTGCGACCACATCATATGAAGGGAAGGTGGGTGGAATAGAATCTCATATGTCTGTAGTAAAGCCTAGATGTGAATCTATCGATAACCGTATAGACGATCATCCTACTCCTTCCTTAGAGAAAGAGTTCGATGGTGATGTGGCTCATACTCAGACCCTTGATTCCACTTCTACGTTGGATTTCTTGGATATTGTTTTTCCATCCAACGAAGTGATATTCGAAGCAATGATGGTTGTAGATCAACCTTTGGAAGATTTACATCATCATTTATATTTTTGTCCTCCTTTACATGAAGTCGAGTCTAGGTCATCCAATTTTCCTACTAGTGATGTTTGTACGGTTCCTTTGGCTCCAACACAATTTTTGCTTAAGGTAATATATTGATTGGTTTGATGACTATACATATAAACATCTCCAGGACCAACTTGGCGGACTCCCCTAACAGGCTCTACCCTAAGAAGTACTTTTCTTAGTAGTTAGGCAATGGATTCTTTGTATATTTTGTATTTTTGTACATATCTCATCGCGAGTTTTTGATATTGACACTTTTTGATCTGCTGTGGTAGGTGTTGATGGATGACTTGGTCTATTGGGATTTGCCAATGGTGCTAGTAAGCACACTCGGAACCTCACTTCTGCAGCTTGGGTGATTCACTATCCAATTGGTCAGTTGATGGTGTCAAGGGGAGTATGCATTGGTCCTGCATCAAATAATATGGTTGAGTATACTGCCGTCATTAATTTACTATCCGAAGCTATTTCTTATGGAATCAATTCACTAGTAGTCTATCTTGATTCACAACTCATAATGTCACAATTGAATAACATTTATCAGGTAAGGGATCCATGCTTATATCGCCAATATTTAAGAGTGAGGTTGTTGCAAAGATCATTTACTTATATTACTTATTTGCACATTCCATGATCTCATAATTGGTTAGCAGATTCTATCGCTAATCAAGATTTCGATTGGCACATCATTCATTCATGACAATAACATCAAGCATCAAAAAGTCAAAACTGTATATATATGTATCATAAATCATCATGAGTGTACATAAGTGTGTCCAAAATAATATACAAAAATTGGGACTCAAATGCCCATAATCATTTCTAGTACATCTAATGCCTCGGCTCAGGATGAGCGGCTAAGTATGTGACTACTGCTTTGGCCACATGCCTAAGAGTCTGAACCCAGTCTGGTGGCATGCCAACCATGTGACATTGCATATCTATAGGGGTATCCTCTATAACCTCCATCGATACTTGGTGAGTTAATCTCACCAAGTGCCATTGAACTGTGTGTAGGAGTCGCTCTATATCGGCAACCGCCTGTTCGGTACCTCGACCGTGATATCCATGCCTTGGGAATCCATCTGGTCATACTAGCCCAATATCTGGAATGTGATCATTATATTAGTCATTTGAATCCCATCAAAAAATATTTTTCAAATTCATTTTTATTTCAAAAATCATAAAAATCATAAAATCATAAAATCGAAAACATTTGTTACCTATATCACCCCATGTCACGACTGGTGGTAATGCTAGAACTTGATCTCCCCAGAAGTCCAATCTAGAATAAGGGTAATCATCCACTGCGATGATCTGTTGCTCCCAGCAGGAGAAGAAATCATCGTCGAAAGTTGTCCGCAGTACGTCCCCGCCACCTAGTCATTTCATCAGATCAGCCCATATGCCCATCCGTGGACCTTGTGGGCTACTGATTGGAACTGGTATTCTAGGGCGTAGCGCTGGGACCCTCTCAAAAACGAAGGAGCACAAAATGGTCCCATACCCAAATTTTTTAGTCTAGCCCTTTTTGATAGATGATAGTTGGATCTTCAAGTTGGTGAGAAGAGGAGTACACCAATCAGATACTGTGGTGAGAAAGTCTAGCACCAAGCTCATCGCAAGCCGTGAAGCCTGGTGTAAGGAAGCTGATCCATTCACTCTGGCTATAATGAACATGATGATTCTCAATGATAAACTCTCCACGTGCTTGATTGGAATTTGGCTTCCAATCTTTTTTTGATGACCCGAGCAATATATATATGCACATACTCCTCGATAGAGGGGCTATCTCGTGATCTGCCCATGGATTGTACTACTTCTCCCCTCCAGGAAAGGCTTGTGATGAAATAGATATCCTCAATCTCTACCTTCAGTGGCATTTGATCAATCATGAATGATTCATCCTCGATGCTCCAATAGTGAATGAGCATTTTGAGCAAGCGAGTGTTTGCCTTCATATTTGGAATTTTGAAGAACTTTAGCAAACCACATCTTCTTAAGGCATCCAAGCCCTGTGGATGTTTCATAACCTCATCTTCCACTGTGACATGCTCTCTTTCCCTCAAAGTGACTGGAATCCTGAGGAAAAAACAAGTTTGTACCATTAGTTTTTTGTTTTGAAGTTTTAACGGTGTATACGTGGGTCTGTTTCATAGACAGTCGCATCTATGGCCTGCGTATACATAGGTTGCATATAGCCAACCCATGAATACACCGCGACAAAATTTTTGACATAAATTCAATAGTGAAACTTGAATTAAAATTTTTAAAACCAATCACAAATGAATGCAAGATAAGTTTAAGGGTAAACTAGTGATTTTGGGAAGATTTGAATGATTGAATTCAGCAAATGGAAAAGTTTGCTTCTTTTTCTCCACTCTTTATGCTTTCAACTCAAATCGTAACAATGGTGAGTCAAAAAAATATTTTATAAGCTTTGAAAATGTCAATTTTTTTCAAAACTTGTTTTTGTTTTGTCTCATGTAACTTTTAACTTGGGAGCTCGGAATTTTGAGAATGGTTTGTTTTTCAGGACATTTTGGATGCTTTTTCAACAGTTTCGAGATGGTTCCATGACTGCTAACCTGTCATGGAAGGTATCATTTTCTCACTAGCATATAGGCTAGGGAAGCCATTTTTTTGTTGCATTATGCATATTAGCTTCCATTTGTCGATACACTTGCCATAGGGTCGATCCCATTTTGTTATGGTTAGTAAACCATCTTTACTCGCCGATTTTTTTAAGTTATGGCACGATGGTAGAGCCATCCTTTTCATGGGCATCGTAGTTAGCACCTCACTGAAATTTGTTGCCCATGCTGCTTCATTTGAGTAGGCTCCGGAGTCCTCTGTAGTCCCACCATGAATTATGCGCTGAAGACTCATTCCTCTTTTCTTCTTCGCTTCGTTCTATCCTTGTACCCTAGAGGCTCCTTTGTGTTGAATTGTACTACTGCATTGCATTTTGACCATTTTCACCTTTTGGCCTTGAGCCGGCTTCTCTTGGACTCATGTTTAAGCCAAATTTTCACCATGTCATCTACAAATCAAACTTGCAACCCCTTAGCTTCTGCAACTCGGCACCTTAGATTCCGTGGAAGGAACATACCGTTGAGTGCCTTTGACCAGTTTTCGCCTCCTTGCATTGAGCATAGGATTGTTCCAATCCCAGGAACTAGATCATTGATCTATGTGGATGTTGATGGCCACCCACCTATCCCATTTGGACCCCCACAACTATCTCTTTTAGTTTTTTAGTCTCCGTAATTGTAGAACAATTTACTATTTTTAACAGTTTGTTCAGGTCCTGAAATTCTAGAGCCGTTTTGAGGCCCTAAACGACTTTTTTTTGGGAAATATGGGGGTAACATGGGTCTATGGACTGATGTTTCCCTTCCCAAAGTTGTATTGCTCGGATAGATCTTTCTAATGAGCTATTGTACACATTGAATGGAGATCGTATGCCAAAGTTACGACCCCAAGAAATTGAGGTACCAATTTACCCAAACGGGGCCCACAATTTGGCGTTTCATCTTCTAGGGTTAGGTTTTGGGATGTGAAGGCTTTTCCATTATTTCTTAACAATAAATAAGCCTTCGAGCCTCATTGTAACACAGTTCAGAGGCATGTATCCGCCACATCTCTTCTCAGAGATAAGCTACCATCGCCCTAGCTGGTTTCTTTCCATTTCTGTTTGTAAGAATATTTCAGTATTTTACAGTAATGAAATGAAGTATTATTTCCGATGCATATCTGTATTTATGGTTGTCTCTGTAATTTATTATGTTCCTATATAAATCTAGATCAGTGGTATCAGAGCGATCTGCTTTTTCTCTGCTTTTCTTTGCATGTCCCCGACGAGGTCGGGATATGAGTTAGGGCTTGAACTAGTTGAACCTTTGCAAGACCAGCCTCGAAAATCCCGATGGCCTCCCATGGCGGATGGGAAGAAAGATGATGGGGCAAGATATCCTATCAAAATCTTGCTCGCAGAATCCCTCAAGCAGCAAAGGAATGCGATGACTGATAGCTTTTTGTAGATCCTTCAGCGACTATCCAGAGGCGACCCATTGGCTTCCAACAGATACTCTGGAAACGCCACATCGTTTAAGGTAAAAGTTCATTTTGAAATCCCCATCTTCGAGGGTCAAATAGACATAGATGCTGTAGATAAATGGTTAAATCTGCTAGATGGGTATTTTTCTGTTCATGAATTTTCAATTCGGGAAAAGACTGTTTTCGCTTTTCTCAAAGGAACCCCCCATGTCAAGGACTGGTGGGAAACCTACTGCGAGCAAAAGAATGAAAGTACGGGCTCACTATTTTTAGCCGCACCCACTTGGGATTCATTCGAAGATGCCGTGAAGGAGTAGTACTACCCTATTAAAAGCTATGAGGACAGATACATCAAACGGACCACACTCTGGCAGGGACGAGACCAAGATGTGCCAAAGTTCACAAACATTTTTCATACCCTTCACACACAGTTGGGTATCAAAGATTTTGATCTGCATCTCGTACTCAAATATCATGGCTACCTACATAGATACATCCAGGAAGAGATGGAGTTCCTGAACATCTCCTCATTCGGACGGCGTAGCTATATGTTGTCAAAATTGAGCTAAACTTCAAACAGAAGAAGCAAGACTTTGTATCTGCAAATCCAAAGCCCAAAGGACAAAGCCAAGGTGGGGTGACCCAAGACAACCCGTTGAAGCTGCAAGAAAATAACAACACCACGAAGTTGAAGAAGAAGTTGAAGAAGGACGTAGGAAAGTGGTGTGAGTTCCACAAGAGTTCCACTCATAACACAAGTGAGTGTCGGACCAAGCAATCGCTGGTGGCCAAGTTGAAGGCTTCCGAATTAGGTGCATGTTCTGACCCTAAGCCGGAACCCGACAAGGGGAATGGCAAAGGGAAGTAGATCATTGATGTGGAGCCTAGCGCCATTGTTGCCACTGCCAAGATTCAGAAGAATGAACCCAAAGATCCAGAGGAGGGGGAGTGTCTTTTCCACTCACAGATGTGGGTGAAGACTTTTCCACGGCAATTCATTGTCGATAGTGGCAGCCAAAATAACCTCATTTCAACAGAGGTCGTGTACTGGTTGGGCATACCGACTACACCACACCCATAGTCGTATAGTATCGGGAGGCTTCATGAAGGATAAGATCTCAAAGTTCAACAGTAGTGTTTCCTTCCCTATAGCATGAAGCCCTTCACAGATGAGGTATTATGTGATGTTACACCTCTAGATGTTTGTGATGTATTATTAGGCCAACCATACTTATGTAGAGGACATGTTGTGTATGAGTCAAGGCCTCATGGTGTCATTATTTCTTCGGATAATTCATTATACAGGATACCAAAGGTAGCCCCACCTATCGCCACCTCTTTGATCACTACTAAGAAAGGCAGCAAGCTCATCTCCCAAACTAGGAAATTGATATGTCTGGTTCGCTCCCAAAGTAAGGGGAAGATCATCACCACATCCATGACCCCTGCGAAGGGTTCCTCCATGCAGCAGTAGTGGCAAAGGAATACAGTCATGACAGAACATAGGAATAACTTCTCCTCACCCACAGGGGTACCACACAAGCTTCACGTGGGCAACAAAGTCTGGTTACATCTATAGAAAGAACGCCTTACAAGAGCCCATCAGAAGCTCTGACCACACTGACATGGTCCTTACACCATTACCAAGGGTTTGGGAAATAATGCTTCGGAGCACAAAATTCCTCCATTCCTTCGCTTACACCGAGTGTTCAATCCACCGAGTGTTCAATGTGGATTGTCGCTGACCATGCTTCCCACTGTTACTGGACACATCAAAGATTGTAGAACAACTCACAAGGGGGAAGCAATGATCCAGGTGGATGTTGGTGGCCACCCACCTATCCCATTTGTACCCCCACAACTGTCTCTTTCAGTTTTTCAGTCTCCGTAATCGTAGCACAATTTACTATTTTTAGCAGCTTTTTCAGGTCCTGAACTTCCAGAACTGTTTTGAGGCCCTAAACGACGTTTTTTGGGAAATATGGGGGCAACGTGGTTCCATGGATTGATGTTACCCTTCCCAAAGTTGTAGTGCTCGGATAGATCTTTCTAACAAGCCATTATACTTGTCGAACGGAGATCGTATGCCAAAGTTACGACCCTGGGAAATTGAGGTACCAATTTACCCAAACAGGGTCCACAATTTGGCGTTTCATCTTCTAGGGTTAGGTTTTGGGACGTGAATGGTTTTCCCTTGTTTCTCAACAATAAATAAGCCTTCGATTATCATCATAACACAGTTCAGAGGCATGTAGCTGCCACATCTCTTCTCAGAGATAAGCTACCATCGCCCTAGCTGGTTTCTTTCCATTTCTGTTTGTAAGAATATTTCAATATTTTACAGTAATGAAATGAAGTATTATTTCCACTGCATATCTGTATTTATGGTTACCTCTGTAATTTATTGCGTTCCTGTTTAAATCTAGATCAATCATCTATTTCATCGGCACTCATTCTTTCCACTATACTATAGCATTCTTTTATTCATTTTCTAGCTTAAAGAAAGAGACAAAAAAATTATATATTCCAAAAATAGCGGAAACAGGACAGTATTTCCATTTATTGTTGGCAGCTAGAGTCAATCATG
>APFE030503659.1:46838-59159 GCA_000404065.3 Pinus taeda
CAAAGGCCTCCCACATATTCGTGATCATGATCATGCAATTCATTTGATTCTAAGAAGTGTTCCTACAAACATCAGGCCTTACATATATCCCTATACCCAAAAGAATTAAATTGAATGTATGGTTGTAGAAATGCTAAAGGATTGTATAATTCAACCTAGTCAAATTTCTTTCTATACTCCCATGGTACTGGTGCACAAGTAGGATGGATCATGGTCATGTGTCTGAATTATAGGGAGCTTAACAAGCTCACTATTAAAGATAAATTTCACATTGTTGTCATTGATGAATTATTGGATGAATTGCATGGAGCAATTTACTTCACCAAGTTAGACCTTTGTTTAGGATATCATCAAATCGTAATGAATACTAAAGACATTCCAAAAACATCATTTAGAACTCATGAGGGTCATTATGAATTTTTGGTCATGCCTTTTGGCCTTACCAATGCACCTTTTACATTTCAAGTTTTGATGAATTCCATTTTCAAACCTTTCCTTAGAAAATTTTTGTTAGTATTTTTTGATGATATACTAATCTACAACAAGTATTGGAAGGATCATGTTCAACATGTTGACAAAGTTCTCAAACTATTGGAGGAGAAATACTTATATGCAAAAACGTCCAAATGTTTCTTTGGATTACAAGAGGTGGAATATTTGGGTCATATTGTATCTCGTGAAGGTGATAAGGTAGACCCTAGCAAAATCAAAGCCATTAAGGAATGGAAAATCCCCACATCCATAAAGAATCTGTGAGGATTTCTTGGTTTGATAGGGTATTATCACAAGTTTGTTAAGAATTATGGGAGAATAGTGGCACCTTTAACAACATTACTGAAGAAGGATGCATTTTTTTGGACTCCAAAAGCAGCGAAGAATTTTGAACATCTTAAAGAGGCAATGTACCAAGCACTGGTCTTAGCTACACCAGACTTCACAAAAACCTTCATTGTGGAATATGATGCCTCAAGAAATGGAATTGGTGTTGTTTTAGTGCAAGAAGAAAGACCCATTTCTTTTGAAAGTCGTCCAATCAAAGGAAAATATTTACACAAAGCTATTTATGAGAATGAAATGTTCCCAATACTACATGCACTTAAGAAATGGTGACCTTACCTAATGGGAAGACACTTCAAGGTAAAAACAGATCATGATAGTCTTAAATACATTTTATAATGAATATTATCTTCAGAAGAATAGCAAAAATTGGTCACAAAGATGTTGGGTTATGACTTTTAAATCATCTACAAAAAAGGGAAGCAAAAGGTTGTTGCAGATGCACTCTCAAGAAAGGATGAGGATGTGGAAGCATTTCTTTGTGTCATTTCTATTATCCAACCAGATTGGATAAACGAAGCAAGGGATGAATGGAAGAATGACGAACAAGTGTGGGCACTCATTCAAAAGTTGCAGCAAGATCCTAGTACATCTTATACATTTAGCTAGAAAAATGATTCATTATGGTACAAAGATCGCTTATATCTCTGTAATAATTACCAACTCAGAAAAAATATTCTTCTGGAATTGCACACATCTCCCTTAGGAGGGCATTCAAGATTTTTTAAAACTTAGCACATGGTTAATAAGGAATTTTTTTGGGATGGCCTTAAATATGATATTCAAAAGTTTGTGGAAGAATGTTTGGTTTTCCAACAAAATAAATTTGAGACAATTAAGACCCTAGGTCTATTACAAACTTTATCCATTCCAAGTCAATGTTGGGAGGAGGCTTCAATGGATTTTGTTACAAGTTTACCCAAGTCTGAAGGAAAGAGTATCATCATGGTGGTATTTGATAGACTTACCGAGTATGCACACGTTTGTGCATTATCTCATCCATTTAAAGCCAATACAGTTGCTACTAAATTTATGGAAAGAATTCAAAAGCTACATGGAAACCCAAAGATTATTGTAAGTGACAGAGATCTTATTTTTAATGGAAATTTTTGGACATAATTATTTTCTTATCTGGGTACTCAGTCAACTCATAGCTCATTTAACATCCTTAATCTTATGGGAAAATTGGGATAGTGAACAATTGTTTGGGAGGATATCTTCGTTGCTTTGTATTTGATAAACAAACAGAATAGTTCAAATGGTTTCCTCTCATTGAATGGTGGTATAACACTTCCTTCTATACTGCAGAAAAAAATTGCCCCCTCGAAGAGGCTACTTTTGAAGTCATTGATATATATCTTTCTTCTATTTTGTGAGCTGGTTGCATAACAACATTTGTTCTTAAATCTAAGAATCCAAAAAAAGATCATTAGAAAATATTAGGATATCAATTAGTAGTTTGGTCATGCTTAGTGTTAAGTATAATTCCACATAATTCCACTAATGAAGATTATCATGTCACTTTACATGATTTACAACATGGGATGGGTGACATTGGTGCTAAAGAGGAAACTAGTCAATAAAAGAATGCAGGTATTGATTAATGATTAGATTGATCAATTATGGTAAAATGTACGAAAATTGGACAACCCTTGGCCACAAGCCATGGAGAAATTATTATAGTTGTATGGTGAATTTCATGTAGGTGAATACATATGATATTTATTTTTTCAATATATATTTAAAGTATAATTAAAAATAAATGAGGTTAGGCTCATAATCAATTAAATATTAATAACTAGAAATCAATTTGGATAGGTAAATAAATGACCAAGAGGGATATGTGAGAGATTTTAATTCCAAAGGAAACTTGTGTAAGTATACAAATACACATATCCCCAAGGTTAGCTTAGTTGGTGGATATTAAAACACCTATGTTATTGAGAGGTGACAGGTTCATTTCTCTCTACAATCTACGAGTCTCAGTGGTTGAGCTTGATGGAAGTGATCACTTCGAGTGATGTGCCTGGTACAAATATTTCGTAGACACAGAAGTCACTTAAATATTCCTTAGGCATAGAGGTTACCATCCCCAAGTTCCTAAGTGCCATAGGAAAAAAAATATGCAAATACACATGTTTTCAATTTTTTTATAAAAGGTAATCTCCTAAATCATAAATTGACATTTAAGATTTATTATAATTTTTTTCCAATAACTTCAGTCGCTATAAATATCATTTTCTCAATGATAAAAAAAAAGTTCAACAAACTTTTATAATAAGCAATGTAAGCTTATTCAACCAATTTGATTAATATACATTTTAAAATAACTTTATAAGTAAAAACGTTTTTTCGAAATCTAGCATTCCCAATTAGAAATTGGCTTTTAACATATAAATAATGATAATAAAGAATGTAACAAAACCATGGTTTAGTGGAATATTTCACTGAATAACATATATATAAATATATCACAATGGTTACATTTAAAGGAATATGTGTTTTGAATTTAATTAGGTGCATTTAAAGAATACAGATTTCAAATTTATTTTTTATTGGATAGTTTTTAATTAATTTGTTTATGTATTGGGATAGTAAGGGATATGAAATTTAAATTATTAAAAACATTAAAAAAATAATTAGATAAGTAATTTTCTCATACATAAATCGGAATTACAATAATAAATATGTTAAATTGTTTGTAGGAAAGTTAAAACGTGACTTTAATTGGAATATCAAAAGCTTATTTTCAATTGGATCAATTATTGGACAAAATTTAAAGATGCTAAAATTACAAAGTTGGGAATACTTAGAGAATTATTTAAATACCATAAAAAAATTAAGAACCAAAAATCTATCATTTTCTTCAATATAAAAAATGAGAACACATTTGAAATGTTTTTTACTAACTATAACACCCCTCCCTTGGGTGAAAAACTTTGCTAACCTAATATGAGAAAAGATAGGTATGATGTATAACAAGAAAAGTAAATACTTATGAAATAAATAAAATTATTAATTACTTGGAAAATCAAGACACCAAGGGATGAGATTCTTGCCAAATCCCATTGGTGAATGGCAAGGGATAATTCTTTCTTGATAAAGCTTATATATTCAATTCTAGATAAGCTAGATGGGTTGGAGATAAATATCCATTAAGAAAAACATAAAAGCTTTACGGGAGAGGATGACAAGCTTTTATGAGGAAAAGCCTCGCAGGAGAGAAAGAAGAGATTTTTTGAGAAAAGCCAAGGAAATTGGAAAAAAAAAAAGATTCATAAAAGTGGGACACTGCTAATGGAAATCATATCATGAAATACGGTATTAAACACCCATTGCAGAGATCAACAGGAGGAAATTGATCCATGGAAAGAACCTCAGCTCGGGGGTGAACTGGAAGTGTCAGTTCTAGGTTGGGTGGTGGTGCTCAGTTTTCCAAGTGGTATTGTCTCTTCTAATCTAGTTGGATTCACTTACATGGGATATACTGTATGTGTACTCCTTACTTTTTATGTTTTGGAATCATTCAGCTAAAAGGTATAGATGTTTGTGTTATCTTTATTATGAGAATGATTGAATTCTTATGCATGTCACTCTTATTGCCCCTAAGTGAAGAGTTAGTAATGGAAGCATAGTAGGTAGTTTGTAATACTTGGGTCAAGGAGCTATTGAACACATGTAGCTCATGGTACAACCTGCATGTATAAGTGGATTTTCCTATACTAACTTTGTTTATGAATGGATGTGTGAGATATCTATTGAAACTAAATTTGATCACCATTAAATTTAGTGAAGGAACATAGTACGCCTCTAACTTTATGTGACATCTATGGTTTAAGTCAGAAAATATTTATTCATGAGACAGTGATGCATGTGAAATAGTTATGGCATAATGCTTCAAATTGTATAGTCTATGGTTAAGGTTGTCTATGAAATGCATTATGTGTCATAGGAATTGCATCCAATTAGGCTAGTGTAGCTATTTATGCATGTTGAATATAGGTTAGGTTAGAAACATTTGTTACTATGCCTATAGGACTATGATAAAGATGCATCGACATGCTAGCTACAGTAGACTTAAGATATGTTACATTAATGCTTGTGTGGAATAATCAAATAGCTTTATGGGTTGCATGCCATTATTAGTTCTTTTCTCCAAATTGTAAATTATGCTTAAGGGTTGATCTGATATATATAAGTCTTAGAAATGAATCTAAAGTTCCACATCATGGATCTGGTAAAGAATAGAAGGAGGATGCAGTATTATGGTTCCTTACTTTCATGTTGTTCAATTGTTAAGAATATGTGTATGATTGGATGAATAATATTTGTTCATGTAATGATAGAATAATGTTACTTGTGATGATGGTTAAAAATCGACTTTATCCAAGGAAAATTTTAAAGGAGAGCTTAGTAAGAAATTCCCAAACTAGGCTCAGGGGATATGTTACAAATGGTATCGGAGCATTAAGTTCAAAAATTTTGGCCTATAGGCCAATCCACCCGTATCAGATTACCCATCGGTTGTAGGTTCTATTCCAATGAGTTTTAGAGTAATACCTTAAGGCATTAAAACTCATAATCATTGTAATTAAATGTTAAAATAATTTGTTAGAGGGGCATGGTGAAGAAATAACAAATATATAGATATATATTTATTGAAATCAATTAATAATTGGGGTTGTGTAAAAGGATGGATTTTGGTATGGCTAAATATTGATATTTTATTAATAAGTGAAAGATTTATTACTTCTCAAGCGTGTAGCTAATTGTGTTTTAAAACTGCATAAAGGGATTAATTAAAAACTAAAGAAGTTCGTCCCTTTGACAAAACTTTCATCCTATCTAAGTACACAACACCACAAGTCAAGTAAGTGTGTGAGGCATGAAGCCAACAAATAACCTTTTTGCTCCACGTGACATATAAGTTGTTTGTTTAACACGAAAGACTACATTAATTATTAGAATTGATTCAAATAAATTTATGTCTGTGGCGACAGATGGATATGGGACGGGGTAAATACTAGAGTTAGTGAAACCGCTACTATCATAGCATAGAACTAACTTTGTCCTAACAAGAAATCATAATCCACAATCAACATTAAACTTATTTATATGAATGTAGGAATAAAGTAGTTACTTATGTAAATAAGGTGGTTGATGGGTCAACAAAAGTAACTTTGCACCATATAATAATTTGATCACCCCAACCAATTCATCTTGTATGCAAAGGATATCAATTGGAGTAAATCAAGAATGTGGATGGGGGTGCTATGTAAGAGGCGTTGCATTGCTCGAACAATGGCAGGTAAATATTTATATCAACATTTTATCGAGTTTATTGAGGGAATCATATCAAATATGTAGTCCATGCCTCAACACCAACTGAGCACACATTGACCATAGAACACATAGCCAATAGAGTAGGATAACGACTCCATTCCACAACCAAGTGATGAGACCACCAGGTCTTTTGATAGTTTAGGCCATTAGCTCTTATGTTGTGCTTGCATATCTTTTGGCCTTTGAAAGTGAAAATGATTTTATGATTTCTCAATTATAAATTATTAAGTTAGATAGGTTGGGTATAAATAATAGTGTTTTGTATCAATCTGTGATCCTGCTCTCTCAATGTAATTGCCTCACATGCATTGAAGACAAGTGGAGTCTGTGAGTGAATGAAAGATAGGAATGTTGATAGGGTGTGCCCCGACATGATCTCTGGCACTGGTTTTGTGATGCAGGAGCATAAGGATTGACGAAAAATTTGAGGAATTATTCCAAAAATACAAAAACAATATTACAGGGAAAGGAGTGGGATCCTTTAGCCATCAATTTCCATGTTTTTCTAGTTAAGCATAGAGCTAGAATACAACATTTGATCATGATGTAATAAATTTTAGTTAGTTAGCTGTAGTGGAGATTCTTGAGGAGAATGTCTCGTAGGATAGATAGGGTCAATGAATTTTAGCCTTTGAATTAGGATCTGGTTGTTAGGATGAACCAGTACGTATGTAATTTTCACACTATTGTAAGAGGATTTTCACTGTTGAAGAAATTTGTCCTCTAGGAGCGAATCCAGTAAATTGGGAAAATTAGTCTCTATGTATGTGAATGAGAAATTCCCTATCAAACCTCGAAGGATAATATCCTTTGAAACCTCTGTATTTATTATGAAATTCGAAGCTTATTGGGTGTTCTATGAGAACGAATGGAATTGGGTTGACCGTGTCAAATTTTGTGTTTTAATTGTTTCTTGTGAATTCTGAGTGTGTTGAGTGGAGGGTTGAGATTAGTGGAGGAATACCAAGGACACAAGGGCATGAAGATTGATTTTGGACCGTTAGATCTCGGTTGAGATAGATCTATGGTTTTTGGGTGAGGAAGTTACTTGACAGTTAACGAGTAGAAGTGGGTTGGAGGAAGCCACAAGTGGATTTCGGGTGAAGGAAAGGCCGTAAACGATAATTCCTCATTGGCTTTGATTCCACACACAAAGTGACATGTAATAGCAAGGCGAGAGAGGGAAATCACTTTTCGACAGATTAGGAGTGTGCAAGTTAACCGACCAAGATACGTGTCAGCCATTAGATTTGGTGGAGCGAGATCGAATGTTGGCAGACGAGGAGCAAGTTTCGTATTCGCAAAGCGATGTGACCATTGGACCTTGAATAGATCAACGACAAAGAACTGCTGATGAATCTTTAGAAAGGAAGATTTCAAACTTTATTGAATGGTGGTTTTGTGTTACCATCGGGTCTGGATTAGTGGAAGTTTCGCAGAACTCTGTGACTTTTGAAAGGGTCTGCTAACTTAGCGGAAGCTCTAATGTAATTGCCTCACATGCATCGAAGCCAAGTGGAGTCTGTGAGTGAATGAAAGATAGGAATGTTGAGAGGGTGTGCCCCGACATGATCTCTGGCACTGGTTTTTTGATGCAGGAGCATAAGGATTGACGAAAAATTTGAGGAATTATTCCAAAAATACAAAAAAATTATTACAGGGAAAGGAGTGGGATCCTTTAGCCATCAATTTCCATGTTTTTCTAGTTAAGCATAGAGCTAGAATACAAGATTTGATCATGATGTAATAAATTTTAGTTAGTTAGCTGTAGTGGAGATTCACGAGGAGAATGTCTCGTAGGATAGATAGGGTCAATGAATTTTAGCCTTTGAATTAGGATCTGGTTGTTAGGATGAACCAGTAC
The DNA here is from genome assembly GCA_000404065.3 of Pinus taeda. Taxonomy (NCBI): domain Eukaryota; kingdom Viridiplantae; phylum Streptophyta; class Pinopsida; order Pinales; family Pinaceae; genus Pinus; species Pinus taeda. Next base: position 54,883 of record APFE030503659.1, read on the forward strand.
TTATGTAATTTTCACACTATTGTAAGAGGATTTTCACTGTTGAAGAAATTTGTCTTCTAAGAGCGAATCCAGTAAATTGGGAAAATTAGTCTCTATGTATGTGAATGAGAAATTCCCTGTCAAATCTTGAAGGATAATATCCTTTGAAACCTCTGTATTTATTATGAAATTCAAAGCTTATTGGGTGTTCTATGAGAATGAATGGAATTGGGTTAACCGTGCCAAATTTTGTGTTTTAATTGTTTCTTGTGAATTCTGAGTGTGTTGAGCAGATGGTTGAGATTAGTGGAGGAATACCAAGGACACAAGGGCGTGAAGATTGATTTTGGACCATTAGATCTTGGTTGAGATAGATCTATGGTTTTTGGGTGAGGAAGTTACTTGACAGTTAACGAGTACAAGCGGGTTGGAGGAAGCCACAAGTGGATTTCGGGTGAAGGAAAGGTCGTAAACGATAATTCCTCATTGGCTTTGATTCCACACACACAATGACATGTAATAGCAAGGCGAGAGAGGGAAATCACTTTTCGGCAGATTAGGAGTGTGCAAGTTAACCGACCAAGATACATGTCAGCCATTAGATCTGGTGGAGCGAGATCGAATGTTGGCAGACGAGGAGAAAGTTTCATATTTGGGAAGTGATGTGACCATTGGACCTTGAATAGATCAACGACAAAGAACTATTGATGAATCTTTAGAAAGGCAGATTTCAAACTTTATTGAATGGTGGTTTTGTGTTACCGCCGGGTCTGGATTAGTGGAAGTTTCGCAGAACTCTGTGACTTTTGAAGGGTCTGCTAACATAGCGGAAGCTCTAAAGTTGTTAGTGGATGACAGAGAGCCCATTGGACCAACAATTACACCTGCAACCAGAGGTAGAAGACATAATCTAACAATTGGGGAGATTAACACTCTTGCCTGTACCCAGACCTCCATCTTTAGTGGTATCAGAGCTAGTTGTTGACACTGAATTGAATCTCAGAGGCAAGAGAAGGAAATCTAATATGGGTTTCAGAGTTGCAAGAGGACGAGGATGTGATAGAAGAGGACGTCCAGTTGCAAATGCTGAGGTGATGGAAGCTATGGAACAGATTCCAGCTAGATTAGAAACATTAATAGTAGGGAGAAATATAGATGATGGAGATGTTAGTGAGCCTGAGGTTGAAACTGAAGCAGACGAGGAAACTATAGCAGTTACTCCTGAGATGAGATTCTTCCAATCAGTGTTGAGATCCACATCTAGGCCAGAAACTAGGGTTTTGATATATACAGGAGGATTAACTTTAGAAGAATTGATAGACAAGATTAATGACATGGAGAAACTCTTTGATTATGAAGAAACAGAAGATGAGAAGAAAGTAAAGTTTGTTGTCACCAAGTTAAGAGGACATGCGGCACTTTGGTCGGATGGAGTCGAGGCAAAAATAAAGATTCTTGGCAAACAACCAATCAAAAATTGGAATAGGATGATAAAAAAGCTAAGAGGTAAGTTTCTACCAAGTAATTATTAGCAAACCTTGTTCAAACAGATGTAGAATCTTAGACAGAGGTCTATGACAGTGATAGAATATACAAAGGAATTCTATAAGGTAAGTATAAGAGCTGGACAAACTCAGGATACATATGAGAAGGTGGCTAGATATGTGAATGGTCTTAGGATGGACACTAAAGATGAGATAATTATACTGTCTCTTAAAACAATAGAAGAAGCTTATTAGATGGTATCGAAAGCTGAAGAAAAACTCATGAGGAAGTAGTCTGCCAGAGGAAGAGGTACTTTCCGAGGAAAAGGAAGTCAAGGTGGTAGAGGAGGATCTACAACACCTAGAGATGGAGCTAGTAGTAACTCAAACCAGCATACAACCACAGGAGGTGATGTAGGTGGCAGAGGGAGGTTTTCTAGAGGAAGAGGAAGGAGAAGCAATAGTGATAGAGGAAGAAGATGTACCAGAGAGAGGAGAATCTTTGGTAGTCAATAAAATTTTGTTCAAGCTAGCAAAGGAGATAGTTGAGCCATCACAAAGGAAGACTTTGTTCAGAACAGTGTGTAAGGTTCAAGGGAAATGCTGTCAGATGATCATTGATAGTGGCATCACTGAAAATTTGGTCTCTACAGAAGTGGTAGAGAAATTGAAGTTGAAGATAATGAGACATCCAACACCTTACTGTAGGTTTTAACCCCGTAGAGAAATTACCTACATACGAATTCTAAATCACAGAAAAATAAAACATGCAAGAGCATAACCCATAAAACACATATACACAGAGATTTCCCACTGGATCTCAAAACCGAGACTACCAGCTTGATTTTTCATTATGTTCCTTTCAATGTTACAATACATATTTATACATGCCGAAGCATCCAATACCATGGACCGAAAACCATCGATCCAAAACTGTGGACCGTAAAACCATAGGTAGGTTCGCCCAACCTAATATAGGGTCCAAAAAAAATTTTTTTTCGGGGCGCTGCCCCGAACCCGTAGAGGGGGCTCCGCCCCCCTCAAACCCCCGGACAGGGGGGCTGCCGCCCCCCCGCTGCGCAATCGGCGCGGCGAAGGGGGGCTCCGCCCCCCCTTAACCCCCGTTCACTACGTAGGTTAGTCGTGGAAAGAATATAACACAACCCAACAATTACAAGGTGTCATGGTTACAAAAGGGACATCAGTTGTTAGTGAATGAACTATCTGAAGTGGAGTTGCAGTTGGGCAAATATAAGGATAAAATTGTATGTGATGTGATGCCTATGGATGTGTGTCACATATTTCTTGGGAGACTTTGACAATATGACAGAGGAGCTATGCATGATGGGAAACGAAACACCTACAAGTCTGGTAAAGATGGTGTCAAACATACATTGTTGCCTATGAAAGAAGAGGATGCATCAGGAAAGAAGACTGAACCAAAAAATCTATTGATAGGAGAAAAGGAATACTTACAGCAGATTGAAGAAAATGAGGTAAATTTTGTTCTAATTTGCAAGCCGAAGGTAATAATGACTTCTACTAAAGTTCCTGATTTACCCATTGAAATTCAAGAAATGTTGGACAACTATTGTGATATCATTGTTGATGATTTTCCTAATGAGTTACCACACATTAGAAGGATTAGTCATCATATATATTTGATTCCAGGAGCAAATCTGCCAAACAAATTAGTTTACAGGATGACTCCCACAGAAAATGAAGTGGTTAGAAAGCAGGTTCAGGAACTACTTGACAAAAGACTAATCAGAGCGAGCTTGAGTCCTTATGCAATACCAACAGTGTTGAGTCCAAAGAAAGATGGAGGTTGAAGAATGTGTACTGATTCAAGAGCCATCGATAAAATCAATAAGATATAGATTCCCTTTACCTAGAATTGAATAATTGATGGATTGCTTCAGTGGTGAAAAGTAGTTTACAAAACTAGATCTTAAGAGTGGGTATCATCAGATAAGGATAAGAGAAGGGGATGATAGGAAAAATGCTTTTAAGACAAATGAAGGATTGTATGAATGAAGAGTAATGTCTTTTGGGTTGTCAAATGCACCAAGTGCATTTATGAGACTCATGAATGAAGTTCTTAAGGAGTTTATTGGTAAATTTGTAATAGTATATCTGCCGATATATTAGTTTACAGCAGGTCTAAGGAGGAGCACATGAGACATTTGAATTATGTCTTACAAAGGTTACATCAAGAGAAATTATTGCTGAATTTGAATAAATGTTCATTCATGAAAGAGGAAATAGTGTATTTGGGTTTTTTTATTTCCATTGAAGGGTTGAAGATGGATCCAAAAAAGATCAAAGCAATCATGGAGTGGCCTTTGCCTAAAAGTATCTTTGAGGTAAGAATTTTTCATGGTCTTGCTAGTTTTTATAGGATATTGTTACACAAAAATATTGTCACTTTGATTATTTGCAGTCAGTATGGGTCTATCACCACCTATACTAGTCTCCTAAGCAAGTCTCAAACCTCAACTCTTCAAAACAAACTTTGGAAATGAGAGAAAGACATCAAAAATTAATGTAACTCTGGTTCTGCACTTTCTCTCACTTTTGCCTGCGGGCCCGCACCTTTTGTTCAGAATACCTGCGTACTTATACGCTCTGCATGTAAATGGCAGGGTGCGTACCCATGCGAAAGTCAAAAGGCGGAATTTGTATCTTAAAAAACTCACTTTAGGTTAATTCTAGATGTTTCTAGAAGGAATTTTGACGTGGATTGTTTGCTCCAAAGTGGTTCATGCATCCCAAAAGAGAAGGAGCTAATCCCTTGTTAGGAGGAGCTATCCC
>APFE030503659.1:59179-74499 GCA_000404065.3 Pinus taeda
TAAATATTTAATCGAATTAATTATTAAAACATATCGCATATAAGATTTCATTGTTTTCATAATGCATTCAAAGATAACCACTTCATACTCTTCAATAGTGAATAAGTATTCAACTGCATATAAATTCATACATAGAAAAATAGTAAAGAAAAGGTATAAATATTAATCATATATAAACACAACATTGACACAAAGATAATAGTACCCAATATATCAGTGCTCCACTCATAAGAAAAATAGTCTTGGTTCAGCTTTCCTATTAACAAAATTTGAAAGGTACAATAGTGCAACTCTCTTAAGTCTTCTTACAATAATTCAAAACCTCTTTCTAAAAGCCATGAAAGGGTATTTATAATAAAAGGATTAATTGTAAAAATAGAAAATACTTGAAATTTTGAGGAGGTTCAAACAAACCATCCTTAAAATAAAACTAAAAGACAAAAATAGAGTCTGTTGAGAAAATCATCCAAAATGAGAAGCTTGTTGACCTTTCATTTTCTACTTAAGTTCATAAATATCTATCATGGGCTTTAATTCTAGAGGATGAGTCGGGTTTAATCACATCTGGCCCACATAAACCACATCAGAGAGTGTTGGGAGAATATGGGCAGTTGTATTGGTTAAGCACTGTAACATAAGCCATTAGCTGTGTTGTTTAACCAAGTGTTTCCAGTAATGTTCAAAAGTTAACTGAGATAAATTTTTTATGTTAATTGCCTTCATCTTGGACCCATCATGCCAATGTTTCATTAATGTTTGGACATTGGGAAATGAATCTATAGATAATTCTTGAATAAAAATAGCATTGAAAAGGTTCTCATGAATGGTTTCGATGATGTTATTTGCGACATCCCTTGCACTAAATATGGCTGCCTCTTCCTATTTCATTTTCATATCCCAATCCTGAAAAAGGATTTCCTTATGTGTCCTGAATCCTTGGAGGATCAACTGCTATGCCTTCTGTGTTGTCCTGCCAGGAAATATAGTTAGAGATATTTTCTTCAATGGCATCGAATTATGTCCTCATATCAGATAAATGATTCATCAGTGAATCACTTGTCTTACATAGATAATTGACTCTTGTTAACTTCTAGCAGAAGGAAACCTGTTGTTGATTCATAATAGTATTAATCTCCCCTGCTTCCTTCTTGAAATCTCCAAGCTTATGATTATCTTTGAGTTGATCAATCCTAAGCTAAAGTTGTTACAATTGACCATTTTTGCTTTTGATCTCAGCTTCATGTTGAAGCTTCATTGCATCAAAGCTTTTTTTTTTCATTTTATTTACCTGTCTTACCATCCCTCATCAATACTCTATTTTGCATTGAGTAATGCCTGTTCTAATTGAAGGATATTTTCATCCTTCTCCTTAACTAACTGTTGTGCTTCTGAGGCTTTATCGATGGTGGTTGTAGCATATGCTCCTGTGAACTGCAATAGCCTTGTTAGATCATTGGAAAGGTCAGTTTGTGGATCCTTACAAACAATATCCAATGGTATATTTCTCAGAACTAAGGCCTGGGAATGTTCAGTTATTTTCCTCTTCCTCTGTCTACTCATGACAACCTTGTGATTTGGACTGTAAAATACATCTAGGGGAGGGATTTATTATATCTTGAGCACAACTTCGGATGTAGGGTGAGTGAGAATGATTTCTAGGTCATCAGTATTGACAGCTTTATCTGAAGATTCAATAGTGAGTGGGACCTTCTTTGTAATCTCAGGAGTCTTAAGAGTTTTTTTCAGTGATGAGGTCTATGCTTCCTATGATTCTGTATTAACAATTTTATCGAATTGTTCCCATACTTTGTCTAGCACACTAGTAGAAAGTGATTCTTCAGTCTATTGCATCGATGTTGTGCTTTCTTTAGTTCCCTAATTGATCTCAAGGTCTTCTGAGATCTAGGCTATAACCTGTTCCTGTTGGGAAATCTCCAATATATCCAAAGGATGATTCTCCAACCTTGAATTCTTGTATTCTCTGAACTTGACCAACTCTTCAGGTTTCAGGTGAGATTTGGCTAACATTTCTACCTAATGATAGTCTCAGGTTTTTTCAAACAAGTCATTGAAATTGTCCAGTTCATGCTGAAATTGTCGAACTTTGACCTGGGCTGTGAAATTCTCGGCTATCTTGTCTAGATCATACTGTCTGGGACGAATAATGGAAATTTCATACATAGTATATTATCAATTTGAAGTGTTTCATGCCTTAAATTCTCTAAAGTAAAAACTTCACAGCGAATAGGAAAATATGGCTAGATAGATTTTTTCGCCTCCTTTGGGGATTCGGTTAAGCCATTTCCCACAGTTTTATAGGCAACCTCTCATGCTAAGAGCTTATCAAGCACATAGAGAGGGAGGACATGAGGGGCATCTAGGCTTCCATAAATCCTAACATAAGTGAATGATTCCTCTCCAAACCATTTTCCAATAGTTGTAAGGTCATCCAAAGCTTCTCTTGAAAACTTAGGAGGTCTTTCGGCAAAAATGAATTGGTACAAGGGTAACATCATTCCATGGCATATTTTATAAAAAATGGGTTGGTAATTGGACTATTGTTACACAAAAATATCGTCACCTTGATTATTTGTAGTCGATATGGGTCTATCACCACCTATACCAGCCTCCTAAGAAAGTCTCAGACCTCAGCTCTTCAAAACAAGCTTTGGAAATGAGAGAAAGACATCAAAAAGTAATGTAACTCTGGTTTCGCACTTTCTCTCACTTTTGCCTACGGGCCCGCACCTTTTGTTCGGAATACCTGCGTACTTATACTCTCTGTATGTAAAGGGGAGGGTGTGTACCCCTATGAAAGTCAAAAGGCGCAATTGTTATCTTCAAAAACTCACTTTGGGTTAATTCTAGATGTTTCTAGAAGGAATTTTGACGTGGATTGTTTGCTCCAAAGTGGTTCATGCATCCCAAAAGAGAAGGAGCTAATCCCTTGTTAGGAGGAGCTATCCCTTTGAAGGAGGATTCTATCCCTTTGAAGGAGGACCTAGTAACTGCCCTCCACTACACTATAAATTGAGGCATTGGGTTAGTGGCTAGGGAGGTTAGAAGCTAAACATTTTTGAGGGCAAATGCTGGTGAAATCAAGACTTCCTATTTGAGCTTAAGAGGAGAGATCACATACCTTTTTGGCTTCATTGGGGAGTGAGTAAAGCTTGTCAAAGTAGAGGAGACTTCTTGTTGGACCCTGGGAGGAGCTTGTATAGCATCAAGGCAAAGGTTGTAAAGTTCTTCTTCTTTTGAATTAATACAATCAAGCTCATTTTTCTCAATAAGTATCTCATGTTATTTGTTTCATGGACTCCTTGACTTTCATGTTAAATATGTTTTATAATACTTGTTATTCAGGTGCTATTTAATCATTTGCCTTGTTTGTGTTTGCAGGTTTGCGACAAAGGAAATCACTTGGATCAAAGGAGCGAAGGCATCCCCAAACTTGCGTTGGACATGGGGTAGGCCTTAAACACATTTGTTTGTCATTATTTATAAAAGCACACTTAGAGAAAGACAGTGTCTGGTTAGTTTGCTTGTCATTAGTTCTTCTTTATATTCTAGGAAGGTCTATCTTGTCCGCAAGATCGACTCATTCCGCGTGACAGAATTCATAAATAATTTTAGTAAGATCAATGCTCCTATTGTTGAGACTATAAAGAAGGATAAGCAACCATTTAGATGGACTGTTGAAGCATAAAAGAATTTTCAGTTGTCGAAGAAGAATATCATTGAAAAACCTATTTTGATTCTACTTGATTTTAGTAAACCATTCCAACTGAAATGTGTTGCCAGTGTGTTTCTGGGAAAACTAGTGTCACTATTTGATCTACTAGTCCCACTAAGACAGGTAGTTGTCTTAGAAACAAACAATTCAAAGCAACTTGTGTTTTCCTTTATGGATGATAGATAAGAGAGAAGCAGAGAGCACCAACCTCAGTCTTTTGCTTGGCTCCTTGCTTGTTTCCTCTCTCCTTTGATAGAGCTTCACCACTCCTTTCTCACTTGTCCCACTTCAAAGAACACCTGTACAGGCCAAGTAGCAAAATACCATCAAAGCATAGAGATCTATAATACCATAAACAATGTAGAATCAGATGTACATTAACCATACAATTCCATTCACAAATACAAGATTTACAGGTACACAAGCATATGGAGGAAAACTCAAATAGCTTTATTGATAGTAGAAGTAGAAGAGAGGATTACAACCCAGCTTTCTGATCTAGCATCATCATCCCAGCATGAAAGCCCTCTACACCTCATGAAAAGCAAGATCACCCAAAAATACAATGTCTCAATGAAAAACCAATGGCACTTCCTTACAAATTACAAAATTCCAACCTCTGGATCTCTGGGATGAGGGATCCATGTATAGATATTTGCAGGGGGGTGAGTCAGCTTCTGGGTTTTTGATTAGTGTCATTTCACTGATAGTTCTTGGTTCCACTTGGAGATTACATGATCTCTTACTCATCCCTGGGCGAATTTAGAGAGGAAAGTGTCATACGAGAAGTTTCTAGAAGATTCTTTGAGTTTCCACCTAGCAAACTGCCTCTGCCATTTGTCTATTGTAACTCATCACACCCTATAGAAGGGATTTTCAGTATGCATCACACCACTTGTGTGTAACAGGTGAGATGCATCACACCCTAGGAATGGAGCAGTCTGTATGGTCCAGTTTTGACCAATTTTGAGTAGTTTTTTGGGGTTAACTTCTGGGAAATGATGTAATCAGTTGACCTTAATCTTTTAGGGTGTGAAACAACACTTTTAGGGTTTGAGAGCCCTTGTTTTATTGGCATATGTGATTGGGGTTGAAGTGCCCAAATATGTCTATAATAGTTGCCCCCTAAAGCATGAGGTTGTAAATCTTCTGATGTCGGGTGAAATGCTTTATCATGAGGATCCTAGCTTTTTCGAACTAGAAGGTGACCTATATAAAATACAATACAATACATTATCTTCATATTATTTTCATGATCTAGCTGAGGTGGGCATTCCGATGCTCAGTTTTATAAATTCATTTTCATGTACACAGGAAAGACAACCATCTATGCGGCAGACTTATGATTTTGGTAGAGCCATAATCCCTTAGTTTGGATGATCATCTATGCAGCTATGGAGTACATTTGATGTATTTATTTTCTTGAATATATCACAGTCGTAATGGATGAAACTAGATCCCGGGTCTTCAAACTCATTCAATATTTACCTGATGTACAAGTCGATCCATGTGAAAAGATGTCTTCAAGTTGAACATGGAAAGACATCGCCTGATTACCAGCCAATGATGTAAGATGTTAACAGGCACGAAAGGAATAACCCATAATGATGATGACCCTTAAGGTACTACAATACAATTCACGTGCTGTGATTATAAGATCTAATGTCAAACACCACGTAAAATATTTCAGTCGAAGGCCATTGATGTAAATCTGTCGCCAGAAGTGAGAAACTTGCCATTGAGGCATGCAAGCTTCAAAGTACTGAAAGGGTTGTTCCTAAGTCAAATTCTTGGATAATGAGCTGATGTCGACAAGAAGTGACCTGTCGTAGGAGGGCCTTAATGAATCCCACATCTACGACATGAAACGAAGCAAATGAGTTTCTGGAGGTGAAAATTATCTTATGATACAAGGTTCAGGGTGGCGGTCATGAAAAATGGAGTGTGAAGGTATTGCAATGGATGAGGAATTTACTAGGTTGGTGAATTCTCTGAGTGACTTCTCTTACACATACTGACGACACTGTGATGGACTGGTAGCGCTAACCCCACGGATGGTATGAAGGACCAATGGTGATGGTGAACGGAATAATCCAACCCGACTCAATCATGGTGATGGAGTGAAAGTGTCATGTTCAAGAGCGACCTGCTACCAATGAAGTTCTTCAAGTTTTCTTTCCTTTTTCCCCAGTCATTGCTGACCAATACCTCTTTATTTTTATCAAACTTGAGGAGGATAACATATTCTTGTTCTATTTTTCCCTTCGGGAAAACCTGTCACTCTATTTTAGCGAGTTTAGTGACAGTGAAACTCGCTCTTGTCCTGATGGATAAGTTTGTCTCTATTATTTTAATGAGTTTAATGACAAAGACAACTCGGTCCTTTTCATATTTAGAGAGTTTGAAAAGAGAGGGAAAGGAAACTGTAGTAGTCCTTCTTCATGGTATAATCCCTTAAGTCCAAAAAATTACAAAATAATATGAAAGGGATGAATTTTCAATAGTTTTAGCGAGTCAAACAAGACAAGCGCTCAATCTTTTTGTGTAATGATCCCTCAGGTCCAAAAAGGTTAAAATATAGAGGAGGGATGTCACTTCCCTTTACTTTAATGAGCTGGAAAGGTCAGTGGCTCAGCAATCTTTTCATCTTTTACGAGTCTAAAAGGAACTTAAAAGAGACTCATTTTTTAGGAACGAGTGATGTATCCGAGTAGCAACTGGTTCTAGGTAAGTTTGGAACTTCTCAAACACGGCAGCGTAACAAGGGTGGCTAGTAGAATCACTCGTCACAGCTATTCCTTAAAAGGGTAAACAATCAAGTGGAGGTGTATGATCAGCTAAAAGAGTGGACGTGATGGTAATAAAACGATGAAGGCTCAAAAGGCTGATAGCAATGTGATCACAAAGGTTATTTATCGAGGGTGGATTCATTTTTTAATGATCTTGAATCTTTGGAAGCCATACTCAGTGGCGGGTTTATTTTTTAATGACCTTGAACCCTACGGTAACACTGCTCGTTGCTAGGTTTATTTTTTAATGAGCTTGAACTTTGTGGAAACATTAATCGTTTTCATTTTTATGTAAGCTAGGAACGACCAAACTATAAAGCTAAAAAGCTAAAAAATGAAATTGGTTGTTTTTGCTTGTATAAAAAGGTTTGCATGCCCCCAGCATAAAAAAAAGTCTTGAGTAACAATAAGGAAACATACTGTGGTTAAGCAAGATGATTTTCTGTCAATACTTAGAAAAAACACTTCCTGCGCTTTGTCTTCCAAATAGAACAATGTGAAAGGTCACTCAGACCGATCACATAACTTACAGGGAAACTTATCTCTACAACTAGGTTTGTCTGCAAAATAGACAAGGGTGCATGTCCCCTAAGCTTCGTTACATTCACCAGACTACTCGCAGTAATTAGGTGGATGGAATGAAGGTTCCTTTACGAGATCAAGTGAAAGACTCGACTTGGAACTTTGCTCAGCCTTGTTTCTTTTTAATGAGCTTGACACAAGACAGAGAATTTTGCTGAGATCCTTGGTTTCATTTTTTAATGAGGTTGACACCAGTCAACGAACTATCCTCTGGTGACCTTTGATCACAACTCATAAGGGGTCATGAAGGAAAGATCTGGTTCCAATGCCCCCAGTACATAATGTGTTAGGGTCCCACCCTAGCCCCCTTATTTATGTAGTGGGATCGAGTCATAGTACAGAAGTCAATAAAGCCCATATTAATAATTATAAGTGGTTAACCCGCAATTAATGACGGGACTACAGTTAGTTGCAAATGGGCCATGGTATTAGATAGATGGTATTAATAAAAACCATGGTATTGATCCATGGTATTGCATGTATGAGTCATATATAAAGGATAGAGACTCCCTGCCAGGAGCATCACGTCTTATTGTTGAATCGAGCTCTGATCTATTAGAGGTTTCCCCCTCGAAGAGGCTAGTGAATATTGCTTTCTGAATAATAAAATATTTTTTGTTGTCTCTCACTATTCTATGTACTGGGTATCTTTCTTCGTATATTCTGTATTTGGGTATATTTTTGCAGGTTAAGAGCATAACAAGTGGCATCAGAGCACTTTCCAATGCCGGTGGGATCTGCATTTCTTAGCAAAAAAAAATTTGGCTAGAGACGTGTTCCGGCATCTTCAAACCACGGGATCTGTCATTGAGCACATAAACCTGCGGATTTGGGGAGGCATGCACACAAGAAATACAGGAGGTGGCCACGCTTATTGGACTCCCTTGTAACCCCTGTGGGTACCCCTTCGAGTAGTAGCGCATTAGACAGAACCACGTACGGACTGTCTTCCAAGTACCTTCTCGGTATATCGGAAGCCCCTTAGCTCCTCTGCAACCTCGCCATAGATAAAACGTCAGCTGTCTTGCTGCTACAGTACACTGAGAATAGCACTCGGAGAGATTACTCACTCGTACGATAGGGTAGTCGGGTTGTACAGCTAAGGGTACGATTGATCCCCCTTAGTTAGAGCCCTGAAACATTGGGCAGAGTACTACTGCCAGACCCTTATGTATATTGCGATCTGTAGCACCTGACACTCCTCAATACCGTAGTTCACTTTTTTATCTGGGGATCACGCATCATCTCTGCCAGATCCGCTCGTGCAAAGGGGTGCAGCAGCAGCAGACATCAGTCCCGCAATTCCAAGTTAGCAGACCAGCCATTCCAATCTATTAGATCCATCAGATCCGCAACAAAAATCTGTTCCACCGCTCAGAGCTATCCGATCCACCATTCAGATCTCTCCGATCCACCTGATCTGAGTAGTTGTGTGGGGTTCCCATATTGGGGCATGATTTTCGCAGGACTTTCAGCAACATTGACATTTTTAGGATTCGGCTACTGCAATATTCATAAGGAAGGAGTACCATCAGAATCAGGACAACGAGTTGAGCATGGTGGTACCATTCAATTCTTAGTGAAAATTTTTTTGGATGGTCCCAAGTTTCAAGAACATCAGGTCGGTGCATGGTACAAACTTGAGCTCAAGCTATGGCCAATGAGAGGATGGACAAACTTGAAAAATCCTTGCAATCCCTCCAAATTCAACTTGACAAACTAACTAGCATAATCCCGAGCATAATCTCGAAGGGCAAGGAGGAAGCCCATTAGGAGGTGTATATTCGCAATCGACACAGTGAGGGTTAGTCTAGCCACTCTCTTCGCCTCTGGAGCCCCAACCAACAATCCCGTCTGCGACCTCCCAGGTTGGATATGCATAAATTTGATGGTTCTCACCCGGCAGCATGGATAGTGCAAATGGAGCAGTATTTCAATATGAAGAACATCTTAGATAATGAGACTCAACTTATGGTGGGGAGCATGTACTTGGACAATGAAAGGTGGCAATGGTGGGAATGGCATCAATGTCACAATGGAACTTTTGTGACTTGGACCACCTTCAAAAAATCTCTTACAGAACGCTTTGATCAGGAATCTTATTTTTTGGGTTGTCTTACTAAGCTTTGACAGACTGGCACAATGGATGAATATGTTACAACCTTTGAAGCCTTAGCCTTCTGCACTAGGGGTCTCTCAGATGTGTTCTACATGGAATTTTTTATCATCGGTCCTAAAGAAGCCATAAAAGCCCACGTCCTACTGCACCACCCCCCCACATGGACGGAGGCTTGCAAGGTAGCTCGTAATGTGGAACATGCGTTAGCAGCCTAGTACAGTCGCCCAAATTTCACCGCTAAGGGTCGCCCCCCATAGGCTCACAACACGACTCAAACACTTAAGGTTCAAAAGGTGTCACCTGCAGAAATGGTTGAAAGAAGAAAGCAAGGATTATGTTAATACTATGATGAAAAATACTCCCCAGGTCATAAATGCAAGGGGCCCAAATTTTTTCAAATTGATGCCACTGATTACAGCTCATCGGAGGAAGATCCACCACTAGAGGAACATGAGGCGGTCGAAGAGGACAACCAAAAGGACAATGTCCGTGACGAACCAGTTATTTCAATGCATGCTTTGGCAGGGATTTCTTCACCTCAAACTCTCAAAATCAGAGGTTTTATTAAACATCGCCCAGTAGTAGTCTTGATTGATAGTGGAAGTTCACATAATTTCATCGATCAAAAAGTCGCGGAAGCAGTGCATTATTTTGTATGAGTAGTTTCTAACTTCCAAGTCCAAATTGTGCATGGGGGCACAATGAATTGTGAAGGCCACTGTGAAAATGTCAAACTTCAAATGGGGGATTATCAGTTGAAGACCCACATGTTTTCCATACACATGGGAGGGTGCGACATTGTCCTCGGTGCTGAATGGCTTCGCACTCTTGGGCCAATCACAATGGATTTCCAGGAGTTATATATAAGTTTTAAGCAGAAAAACTACACACATACCCTCCGTGGACTCCAGGTGGGAGCTCACTCTATCATCAGCTCACATAGGATGGAAAAATTGCTAAGAAATGGCCATCATGGAGTTATAGCTCAATTTAATGCCATCCAGGAAGTCGAAACCCAGTCTCTGCCGATTCATCCTTAGATGCAACAGATTTTAAATAACCATCTGTCGGTCTTTGACAAGCCTCATGAGCTTCCACCCTCAAGAGGGGAACATGATCATAGCATCACCTTGGTTCCAGGGGCCCAACCCCGAAAAGTGTGCCCATACAAGTATCTGTTCACCCAAAAGAATGAAATAGAAAAAATAATCAAGGAACTTTTAGAAGCAAGTGTCATTCGTCCCAGCATTAGTCCTTATTCATCACCGGTGGTCATGGTGCTCAAGAAAGATGGGAAGTGGCAGACATGTCTAGACTTCAGGGCCCTCAATATGTTGACAGACAAAGATAAATTTCCCATCCCAGTGGTTGATGATTTGCTGGATGAACTCAATGGGGATCAATTCTTCACTAAGCTGGATCATCGCTCAGGGTACCACCAAATTCACATGAAGGAAGTCCACATTCCAAAGACTACTTTCCGAACTCATGAAGGCCATTATGAGTTCCTAGTCATGCCATTCAGTATTTGTAATGCCCCATCTACTTTTCAGAGCCTTATAAACCACCTTCTCAAACCATATCTCAGGAAATTTGTCCTTGTCTTCTTCAATGACGTCCTCATCTATAGTTGCACTTGGGCAGCACATCTTCAGCATGTCGATCTACTCTTGCAACTACTCTGCAAGCATAAATTATTTGTTAAGATGTCCAAGTGTTCATTTGGCATGGAAGAAGTTGAGTATTTGGGCCACATTGTGGGGCGTGAAGGTGTCAAGGTGGACCCCAAAAAGATCCAAGCAATGCAGGATTGGCCTCAACCTAAGACCTTGAAGAGCCTGAGAGGATTTTTGGGTCTCACAGGCTATTATCGCAAATTTGTCTGCAATTATGGTCACATAGCGAAGCCCCTCACTCAACTCCTGAAGAAAAAATCATTCTTCTGGAATGAGGATGCACAACAGGCATTTACAACTCTCAAAAATGCCATGTGTTTCACTCCAGTATTAGCACTACCTGACTTCACCAAATAGTTTATCATTGAATGTGATGCTTTGGGTACGGGTATTGGGGCCATATTAATGCAGGAAGGGTGACCTTTGGCCTTCACAAGCCAAAAACTAAGTGGGAAGAATCTGGGCCAATCTACCTATGAGAAGGAAATGATGGCCATTTTACATGCAGTAGAGACCTGGTGACCTTACTTATTGGGGCGACGTTTCCAAATCCCCACAGACCATCACAGTCTTAAATATTTTTTGGAGCAACGCCTATCCTCCCCACAACAAAATAAATGGCTCGCCAAAATGCTGGGATATGATTATGAGAACATTTACAAGAAAGGGCAGGAAAATAGTGTAGCAGATGCATTATCTCGCCAATTTGAGGAGGGAAGTACCCTGGTAGCAATTTCCCTTCCCATTCTAGAATGGATTGAAGAGGCTCGCAGGGAATGGTTTTCACATCTCGGGCTCTCCCAACTCATATCTCAATTCCAGGAGGATCCAAATTCCACCAAGGGCTACTCGTGGCAGGATGAGTTTCTTTGCTACAAGGACAGAGTCGTAATATCACCAACATCCACCCTCAAAAGTCGCATTTTGGCAGAATTGAACTCATCCCCTATTGCAGGACATTCAAGCTTTCAGAAGACGTATGCTCACACCAGAAGATCATTTTTTTGGACAGGAATTAAAAAGGACATCCTCACTTTTGTAGCAGAATGCGATGTCTATCAACGCCACAAAGGGGAGACCGTCAAAGCACCAGGAACATTACATTCGTTGCCCATCCCGATAGCAATATGGATAGAGGTTTCTATGGATTTCATTACAGGTCTTCCAAAGTCAGGAAACAAGTCAGTCATCATGGTGGTTTTGGACAGACTTTCGAAGTATGCTCATTTCTACGCCCTACCCCACCCATTCACACCGACTTTGGTTGCTCAATCTTTCATGGACCAGATCTTCAAATTTCATGGCATTCCCACTTCTATTGTGTCTGATCGCAACCCGATCTTCACCAGCAATTTTTGGTAGGAACTCTTCAGGCTATAAGGCACCCAACTAAAACTCAGTACTTCTTATGATCCACAAACGAATGGTCAAACGAAAGCCATCAACAAATGTTTGGAAACCTACCTTAGGTGTTTCACTTTAGAAAAGAAACATCTTTGGGTACAGTGGTTACCTCTAGCTGAATGGTGGTATAACACCAACTATCATGCCACCACCAAAATGACTCCCTATGAAGCAGTATATGGTCAGCTCCCTCCTTCCCCTACTTCTTATATCAAGGGGGGCTCAAAGGTAAAAGCAGTGGATCAACTCCTACAAAACCGCGCAACCATGCTCACCCATCTTAGAGAGAATCTTCATCAAGCTCAAAGTTGCATGAAGCAATAGGTAGACCAGCATCGCTCAAAGCACCAATTTCAAGAAGGGGATCAGGTCTTTTTGAGGCTGCAACCATATAAGAAAACATCACTCAAAGACAAGGGTTCTCAGAAACTGTCTCCAAAATTCTATGGACCTTATCAAGTACTTCAGCGCATTGGAGAAGTAGCCTAAAAGCTGGCTTTGCCACCTACTACAAAAATCCATCCAGTTTTCCATGTCTCATGCCTGAAGAAAGTGATTGGGAACAATTGCAGAATTCAAACCAGTCTACCTGAATTGGACGAGGAAGGGTCAATCTGGCTCCAACCTGAACAGGTCCTAGACATACAAGAAGGGCATTTGTGTGGCCGCGTGATTAGGGAAGTTCTCGTCAAGTGGAAAGACACCTCTCCAGAAGATGCAACTTGGGAACCAACCACTATTCTTCAGTAGTTTGCACAGCTTCAGCCTTGAGGACAAGGCTATTCTTAAGAGGGAGGGCATGTTAGGGTCCCACCCTAACCCCCTTATTTATGTAGTGGGATTGAGTCATAGTAAAGAAGTCAATAAAGCCCATATTAATAATTGTAAGTGGTTAACTCGCAATTAATGATGGGACCATAGTTAGTTGCAAATGGGCCATGGTATTAGATAGATGGTATTAATAAAACCCATGATATTGATCCATGGTATTGCATGTATGAGTCATATATAAAGGATAGAGACTCCCTGTGAGGAGCATCATGTCTTATTTTTGAATCGAGCTCTACTCTATTGGAGGATGCCCCCTCGAAGAGGCCAGTGAAAATTGCTTTCTGAATAATAAAATATTTGTTGTTGTCTCTCACTATTCTATGTTCTGGGTATCTTTCTTCGCATATTCTGTATTTGGGTATATTTTTGCTGGTTAAGAGCATAACATAATGTACAACATCACTGAATTGATCGTCAGATGATGTAGGTATGGTAGGGCTTGGGGGTAATACCTCGCGATGATCCACACTATCAAAATTGTTAGAGTTCTTCCTAATCTTTGATGATGTAGAAGATATCATATGACAGGTTTCCACTGTGGCCACTTCCACCAGATTACTTGGAGGCGGGAGGGAAAAAGTACCCATTAAGGTAGTGTCTTTTAGGAGGCCTACTCTGACATTTTGAAGCGATTGAGAGCTTCCATGGATCATTGGAATGCTTCCCGTAACTTTCGAACTGTTGGGGAGAAAGGTTAGTGGGTCAACGATTGTAATTTCGCCTTGGAAGGGAAATGCAATCTTTCTAAAATATGTTAACACAACAGCAGCCATAGCATAAATCCAAGGCCTTCCTAGCAAGATTTTGTAGTCAAGGTTTCCATCAATGACCTCGACTTCAATTTCTACTCTCTTGCCCCTAGTTGAATTTGCAAGTTACTTAATATCCCATACGGAGTGTATGTTCTTCCATAGAATGCTTTTAATGTCATTGATGATTGTGACAAGGGTGGCGAGCCTAACGTTTTTCAGAAACTCATTGACATAATTGCTGGCATTATGATTCTTGTATGGCTCTATGATACAGGTGTTGTACTTGATGGCAACTCACTCAAGTGGCAATGGTCTGTTTAGGCTCTCAAAATAAAGAAAATAAAAGGTTCGCAACTATACAGTTCAAAAGGCGCGGACCCGCAGGTACGCCGTTCAGAAAGTTGCGGTCATGTACGCAGGTTGTCCGAACAGAAGGTGCAGACCCCAGTGAACACACTTCAATGCTTTAAAAATCGCGCTTACGTGGGGTTTCTTATGTTTGGCCCGTGGTATTTAGCCCGCTGATCTTGATCCTATGATTTTGGTCTGTGGTATAGGATCTATTTTAGCCCTGTTTTGGATCCCTTGTATTGGTTATTGATGGCTTTGTCCCATGGTGTGAATAAGGGCTTGACTATAAATAGGGAAGGAGATCACTTGGCTAAAAGGAACTTTGGCAATTGAATATGTTAAGATCTGAAATTTTGGATGATTGGTTTTTAAAAGCTAGATCTAATTCACTGAGATAACTTAACTTAAGGTGAATCTATTGGCATGTCGTGATCTCTCAGGCGCATGAACAGATCTGTGGATCTGACTGACTGTGGCACATTGGTGTACTGAAAAATTGGCCCTAATCAAAAGTACGCAGGCGATTAAAAGGCGTAGTGCGTGGGTACACAGCGCAGTCAAAGGCGCAGTGCATGGGTACGTAGTGCAGTCAAAGGCGCAGTGCGGGGTACGCAGTACAGGAGAAGGCACAGTGCGAGGCGCACGCAGCACGGTCAAGTGCAAAGTGCGAGGTATGCAGGCGAGAAGAAGGCACAGTGTGGGTCTACGCAGAAAGTTAGAAGTGAAGGTGCGGATCTGAAGAAAAGTTCGCAGAGCAGAAGAACAACCAGTGGGGATCTGCGTAGTTCTGTCTCAGAAGAGCTACGGATATACGCAGGAAGTTGCGGTCTTATCTTGAAACTATTTTTGATTGTCCTTTATCTACTGCAGCAAAGTTCTGGGTTTAGATTTCTGGTATTCTTTTATGTTTACAGCATTCTAAAGAGTTGGGTGATTCATTGGTTCATCGTATAAAGAGACTGGGTGATTTTCATGTACTTGATGATTATTTGATGTTCATGGATCCAGTTTGAAAATTTATGAAACGTGGTCCTTAAAGAAGTAAAAGAGAAAAAGGGGGTTGTAGCTCCCTTCTAGGAGAGA
>APFE030503665.1:9250-36734 GCA_000404065.3 Pinus taeda
ACTCTTTTTTAAAGCCTTTTGGTTGTGAGGCCTTTGTCCATATTAATAAAGAAAATAGAACAAAGCTTGAGGCAAAGTAAAAAAAATGTACCTTTATTGGATATGGTGTTAATGCTTTTGGTTATTACTTATATGATTACGAAAATCACAAAATCATTAGGAGAAGAGATGTAATATTCAATGAAAAGGTCTTGTATAAGAATCAGTTGCAAGAAAAGAAAACAAGGAATACGCAGTTCTTAATGAAATCACTGAAAAAGTAAAGGTGCCTGAAAATAATAATAATCAATGACCAGAACAACAACAACAACCACCACAACAGCAGCAGGTACCCCAAACACCTGAAAGTGGTGTTAGAAGATCTACCAGGATAAGTAGACCCTATGAACGATACTCTCCTTCATTATATTATTTATTGTTGACTGATTCTGGTGATCCTGAATGTTATGAAGAAGCAATGCAGGTTGAAAGAAAGAAGAAGTGGGAGGTAGCCATGGAAGAAGAGATGGACTCCTTAATGCATAACCAGACTTGGGACTTAGTCAAGTTGCCTGCAAGAAAAACTACATTGAAGAACAAATGGGTTTACAGGCTAAAGGAAGAAGATGGAGGAAAACAAAAGTACAAAGCTAGACTTGTGGTGAAGGGGTTTGCACAGAAGAAAGGTATTGATTTTGATGAAATATTTTCTCCTGTTGTTAAAATGACTTCAATCAGAACTATTTTAAGTCTAGTAGTAGTTGAAGATTTGCATATTGAGCAGTTAGATGTAAAGACAACCTTTTTCCATGGGGATTTGGAGGAAGAGATATATATGCAGCAGCCACAAGGATATGAAGTGAAAGGGAAGGAGAAACTAGTGTGCAGGATGAAGAAGAGCTTGTATGGCTTAAAACAGGCTCCAAGGCAGTGGTACCTAAAATTTGACAAGTTTATGTCTGAACAAGGTTATACTAGATGTCACTCTAATCATTGTGTTTATCTGAAAAAGAAAAATGATTGTAGCTATATTATATTGTTATTGTATGTAGATGACATGCTTGTTGCAGGGTCTAACATGCATGAAATAAATCTTCTTAAAAGAAAATTGGCAAATTCATTTGCAATGAAGGATTTGGGAGCTGCAAAACAAACCCTTGGTATGAGAATAACTAGAGATAGGAAAAATCGTAAATTAACATTGTCTCAGAATGAGTACATACAAAAGGTGTTGAGAAGATGCAAAACCAGTTAGTACACCCTTTTCTAGCCATTTCAAACTTAGTAAGGAAATGTGCCCAAAGACCCAAGAAGACATGGATTATATGTCTAAAGTTCCATATGCATCAGCAGTTGGAAACTTAATGTATGCAATGGTCTACACAAGGCCTGATATTGCACATGCAGTGGGAGTTGTAAGCAGGTACATGAACAATCCAGGAAAGGAACATTGGATGGCAGTGAAATGGATTCTCAGATATTTGAAAGGTACCACAAAACAAGCATTATGCTTTGGTGGTTCAAACATTTCTCTACAGGGATATGTTGATGCAGATATGGCAGGGGACAGAGATAACACGAGGAGCACTACAGGATATTTATTTACTATTGGTGGAACAACTAGTAGTTGGGTCTCAAAAATCCAAAGTGTTGTTGCACTTTCAACAACAAAAGCGGAGTATGTTGCTGCTACAGAGGCTAGTAAAGAAATGATTTGGTTACAAAGGTTTATGGGTGAATTGGGTAAGGAGCATGATATGGGCACATTATACAGTGATAGCCAAAGTGCTATTCATCTTGCAAAGAACTCAATATTTCATTCCCAATACTAAACACATACAGCTCAAGTACCATTTCATACGATCAGTGTTGGAAGATGGAGAGTTGAAGCTGGAAAAGATACACACTAGCCAGAATCCTCTAAATATGCTAAAAAAGTTGTAACCAGGGAGGAACTAAGAATATGCTTAGTTTCAGTTGGTCTTCAAGGATGACGATGAAGATGAGAAACAGCCAGGTCCAACTTCATGAACACCATAGGGGCAGCTATTGATTTGACTTGGGGTTCCTTGACTAACTCCAGCCAAAACTGCTAAGTGAGACAATCCCACTCACTCTAGCTCTTACCCCCCTCAGAGTTTTTACCCTGGGTATTATTAACCCAACATCCCCCCTATCACCTAGGTCTAACCCAAACTTTACCGGTGATCACCGAGGGGTACACATGCCTTACTAGGTCTTACAGTAATATGCCCATTTACATGCAATAAGCGATTCTGATCCATCCTCTCTTAATTTGATTTCCTCAAAAACTTCTATCAAACCGCTCCAACTGCGAGCCCGATGAGAACCTCATAGATTCCAGCACTAGTGGCCTCGCGTAGCAAAAAATGAACAATTTTCGAAGCTGCATGAACAATTTTCTTTTGCTGACCTGCGTGCAGCCCACACCTACTCCATCTTTCAACATGGCATAGAACACACAGGAAATATCCCTTATCTATTCCCTACGAAAAAAGCTCCGAACAAAATCAACCTTGAATTTTAATATTACCAAAGGTATCTCTCAACCTTCTTTAAATAGCCACATGAATCCTGAACAATTCGTCAGCATGTTCCAAACTGGTAAATATTGCAAATGCACTGTGATCCTCGGCAGTTACGGCACTATCTTCTACACATTCTCCTTGAGGTTCTTCCATGTACGATTGTTCCACCATTATTTTCCAAACCCAGATCTGGAAAAAGGTTGCATTGATCTCATCAAGCACTATAAAACCCTGGCATCAAAGAATCCCTTTGAAGCCAATATCTGGCTCCGATACCAGTTTTTAAGAAATTTACTGCATAACATAAATAATTACCGAGAGGAATAAATATAAAAATAACCACCAAAAACCTTTAAGGGACGGCAAGAAGCAGTTCAATAGCTACCCCTATCTTCTTGCATGAAGATCTTTTCTTTCCTAGAATAAATCTCAATTAGGTTTAGGATATTTTCTTAGTTTCATTATTGTATAAATAACTCTCTTCTCAAGTTGTTATGGGTTCAATGTTCAAGGTTCATTGTTCATTTCTTGTTAAGTTGTGACTGTTAATTTTACTTTGAACCTGGTTGCACCTTTGAAGGAAGCTTTTCTAGACACTTCATGTACTCAATATTTCTGGAACCTTAATATAAAGCAGAGGATTCTAAATTTGGTTTTACACAGTTTGTGTTATCCTGTAAGTTTTTCTAGTTATCAATCATTATGTTTTTCTTCATATGCTTATGACTTATAGAGATATTAGGTAGGAAAATTGTGTCTCAATTTATTCCTATAAGCTCTTGAAGTGATCATCTATTAAGAGAATGGATTAATGAACTGTCTGTTTAGCTAATCCCCTCTAATCAATAAATCATCAACATCTTTTGTAAGCTAAAGTATACTGCCTTGAATCTTTGGAACGTAGTTTAGAAGGTTTTCATAATTATGGTTGTTATGTTTTACAGTCTGGAAACTATGATAATCATATTATTTTATGTCTTCTTCTCACCACTATTTGATCTATATCACTGTGTAAAGCTTTATAGTAGCCCTTTGCTGAGATATTAATATTATCCAAAGGATTAAGTATTTCAATTCTACATCTGTCTGCATTCATTGATCTTCCAAAACTAAAGCCAAAAACCCCAAAACAATTATTTTAGATGCTCTGGCATTGGTAGCTAACCTACTACGATCTTAGAGGTACAACATGCATCATCCATCAATCACTTTCCTCCCTATTTTTTCATGTCATTTCTTCCTTGGAGGAAATTGGATTTCATGTCATACATTAGGTTTTCTTGTCATCTTGGCTACTCCTTTGTCATCTTGGCCATGCTTCGAAATATTCTTCTCATGGATGCTTCGTTGTACTTGCTTATTTACATGCCTTGACCTAGTATCTCATCATGAATTCATCATGATATTGCTTCATGTTGATGGTGTTGGACCTACAAACATGTCAGGGGATCTCCCCAGTAAGAAGTCCCAACTAGACCTTAGACCATTTGGTGTAGGAGTCCTAGCAGTGGGTCGTACAATACCAACTTGACCACGGTTATGCGTAGAGGCAAGTAAGATGTCCCTATTGGTAGCAAGGGTTTAGTAAGGTGCATGAATGGTTCTAACATGTGGAAAGTGAGGTGAGTGTGCCCCTTGGAAACCTGTGAAAGCACGCGGCTAAGAAGTGAACACACGTTCGAAGATGCATCACAAACTGGAAATCAAGTAAGCTATCAATCCAAAGTGATGGTTAATTTTAGTAAGATTCATACATACATATACAAAAAGAGTCTATACACACATGCATAGGCAAACAAATACATATATCATTAGAGTAAACAAGATAGCTGAAATACAATAACAACATATGCATGAAACATGTTGGCTCTGTTATATTGAGAAGTGAAAGTTCCAATCATACAGTACAACCATTACCAACCACTAGTCCTGATAGTGGAACATTACAGTCACTATTGCCTACTCCTCCAAAGAGATGTACTAGCTCTACACTGTGGAGAAGCCAAGGCTCATTACAATCCTCTCCAAGCTTTCTCTTAGATACTCCTATCAGAAGCTTGGCTGACCAAAAGCCTGTACAATGAGTTATGAGGGACTAAATATAGAAAAAGGTGGGGTGACCCTTGAAATTCCCCTTTGTGATTGTTGACCTATCCTCATGACTATTCAACTACTCTGTGATTGTTACATTCAACTATTGACACTTGAAATTCCACTTGACAAGACGTTACATACAATCTCCACATGTACCCATGTGAGACAAAATAGGCTTGAGAAAGCCATGCAAGACATCACTATGAATCAGATAACTATGGGAAGACCAACTCTTCGACATCCTCATGATGGTCGATGGTATTGAACTAATGCCAAGCTTGATAGTCCACAATGTTGTCTGTGTATTCTGTGGTGACATTTTTCTGGAAATGAACTCTTGCCTCTGTTGCATCCGAGTACACTGCTTTGGCTCCTCTATACAACTCATCTAATAACATGTGCATCATTGTCTTAAGTGTGACCAGACCAGTGACATACTAATGCATGGTGTTTGCACTGATCGCCAAGTCTACGCTGGTGGTTATGCGCATCAACTTGTCAAACTACGAGTCAAGCTATAATCGGACTTGTGCCTTTATCTTTGCCTCGGTGAGTGTCCCAATAGATGTGATCGCATGTGTGCGCACAACAACATCCATGCTTTTGAATACCTATACATGGGAAACCTGCCAACTAGTGATGAGCTGCATGAGTTCTTCATAGTTTCGGATCTGACTCTAGATACATGCCTTCAACTCGACCGCTATAGGCTTCATCATCTTGGGAAAGTGTAACGGGGCTCACTTGTATCTCATTGTCCATGTTTGCATGTGGTCAATAGTAGTATGCACGTTACACAAGATACGTGCTCTCCTAGCACATCGGTTTTGCCAACCGTTGAGATGGAAAACTACCTTATGCATGGTACCAAATCTGGAATTACAACGCCCGCATAACCGTCTCAAGGGATGATACTTCATCCAGTATCACCTTCTTCAACTCTGCTTGGGTGAATGATGTAACCTATTCTCCTCCCTACTTTTCCATCTATTACTCCTTAGTCAGTCACTCATTCTCTGCTATCAAGAAGCAAACAATCGAGCTAGTAGCTTCAACATATTCTTTGGTAGCATCGGCCAATGCTACCGGATGCTTGAGCACGTCAGATATGATCAATTGTTCCTCAAACTGCGCAGGAGATGTGTGGTCATCCAGAGTAGACACTCTGCACGATTTCACAACTCTATGCTGTGACTTGTCGAATGATATGTTATGCATCTCTTCTTCTTGATTGTCTCCAAGGCTCTTAGTATCTCCTTGGTCTCTTGGGACCTTCTCTACTTATGGATCCGGTGAAGCTGGTGGGTTGACAACTTGGTGGTAAGGCATGAACTTGATGTATTGCTCTAAGTTTGGCTGCTCCATCTCTGTATCCATCTGCTCAAGTACTTGCTCAATCTCTTGAGCGAATTCCTGCTCCTCCGACTTCTCACCCTGTCTGCTTTTTGCCAGCTAATGAGACGAGTCTACTACCTGTACGGGTGTAGTTTCATCAATCTGTGTATGTTGTGCCCCCTGTTGTATCTATCCTTGCTGTGCTTCCTTCTCCTGTCTTCGTAGCTCCTATTCCTTCGGAAGTTGCTCCTTCAACTCATGCAACTCCTTCATTGTTTCCTCCATCCTTTGCTTTTCTCTCTACCTTTGTGTGGTCCTCTTGTCGCATTGTTACCTCTTCACCTCTATTTGCAAAGCTACTTTCTGCACAAGTGGGTCTGCTCTAAACTTATAACTTTGTTCTACCTCTGTGCTGTCGACAATCTTTCTCTTTCCTTTTTCATGCGTCATTATGTTTACCTATGCTGCTACTACTCTCCTGGATGCTTCTTCACGCTGCTTCGCTAACCATTCCACAGCGATGCTGACTGGTTCATTAGGCCTAGAGAAGCTATGACAATATCTCCATGGGTCTTCCTTAGCCCAATGACACGCCCCGTGGATCCATGAAAATTGTACTCTCATGCAGTGATCCTTCACAAAACAATACGAGTCATACAGATTAAAGGTTTTGGTTCCGAAAGGATATTTCTTGAACTCTTATGTTTTAGCAATCGCATGCTTGAGATTATGTATGTCGTACAACCTGATCCGCAACAGAAGAGTGGGCCAAGGTGACTTCTTCTTCTCGTGCAGCATAGCTGACAGTCCTACTAAGATGTGGTTTGATACTTCTTGCATGACGAGGTTGTCCATGGAAAACTTCGACAAAACATGCAGAGGCTTCTCCACATTGTACATCTGTATAAAGGTGCCAAGAGGCGAGGCATACCAATCTTCTATGTCGATCAGTGACTCTATGTGATGACTTCGCGGAAGATGCATTCTGAAAACAATTTACAATAAGTGTTCACAGAGATTTTTGTTGATGTCCATGCCCACTTCAATCCCGGGAACTCCTAACGGGCACAAATTTCATCCAATATGTAAGAAGAAATATAGATTTCTGCTTGATGGCCTTTGGGCGGCTACCAAGATCTTCTTACCTGTTCCTTTAGCCTGTGAGCCAACATATCAGACCAGTTGCATCCTTTGCCTTCATTGGCCAGTTGGTCCAATCCGATCACCCAACTCTGCGGGAAGGTATCTGTGTTGTCTTGGCCATACAAGCGACATGAAAATATGACCAAGTACTGATACACCTTCCGCAGTATCTTCATCTTGTAAATCTGGTTGGGTGTCATCCTGAATTTGGCTAGCTCCTTCACCCGGTTCTTCAAGATATCCCTAGAGTTGTTATTGTTGTTGGGTATGCAAAAGGGTGTCTCCATGGTGATCACAGGCTTTAGAAAGTGATACGTCTACTGATATTCCATTGCCTTGAAGGCAGAAATCTCTATCCCATTGACACTTATTAACACCATCTTCTCAGGATCAGTGTGCAAGACGATCCAATGTATCATCTGCACATGGGAAGGCGAGGTATCTGCATGCAATCCAATACAAGCCAGACTTGTGAATGTTCACATAGACTTGGCGGTCTTCAAGATCTTCCCCAAATGTGCCTCAGAATGCATCATTGACCTCTTTCCATTTCATCTTGATGTATTTGTCTACGATCAACTTGGTGTCTCCGTATATCAACAAACTCATAGACACTTGCTTAACTGTTGCTCCAGTTGTGCTTCTGTCGATGTCCTTTGAACCTGCTCTCTTGTAGGCCATTGATCTTGAATTGCTGAGAGATGGATGAACACCTGCTATATCTAGAGACATGGAGACATGCATGGAAAGAAATCTGTTAGTTAAAACCAAAGAAAACTTGAGGACTGACATGTAACATACCCATGGAACTGTTGGCAAGGATTGTGCAATTTTCATTGGGAGGTCGGGAGACTGATTGTTGGAACTGCACAAAAGGCATCCCGTACTATCAGGAGGCTGGTTAAATGTTGGAATTTTACAATGTGCAATCCAGACTGGATTTTTGGGTGCTAATATTGCGCAATGCGTAATTTCATCTAGCAAGTGATGTAGGCCCAGGGACTGCATTGCGCAATTTTCTAGGCCAACGGTCACTGCTTCTCAAAATTGTGCAAAGAAATATTGGAGGGCACTAACTAGCTAGATTTGCACATTTTCTAGGACGAAGGCAGAGCCTTCCCTCTTAGAATTGCGCAATGTTGTCTGGGTAAGGCAGAGTTCAAGCCAAGGTTGTTATAGACATATTTGGGCACTGCAACCCCAACCACATATGTCCATAAACAAAGGGCTTCTAAGCCCCTAAAACTTTGTTTCATACCCTAAAGGAACAAGGTCAGCTAATTACATATCTCCCAGAAGTTCTCCCTGAAAAACTACTCAGAACTAGTCAAAACTAGACCATACAGACTACTTAGTGCTAAGGGTGCGATGCATCTCACCTGCCACATGCAAAAAGTGCGATGAATGAGAGCAAACAAATGGAAGAGGCAGTTGGCTAGGTGGAAACCCAGAGAATCTTCTAGAAACTGCCCATTTGACACTTGCCTCTTTGAATTCACCCAGGGATGAGTACGAGATCATGAAATCTCCAAGTGGAACCAAGAACTATCAGAGAAATGACACTAATCAAAATCCTAGAAGCTGACTCACCCACTGCAAATATCTATTATGGATCCCTCATCCTATAGATCAGAGGCTGGAATTTATATTTTGAAAAGGAAGTGGTTGTTGGTATTCTCTATGCAACATTGATTGTTGGGTGATCTAAGTTTTCATGAGGTGAGAGGGCTTTCATGCTGGGGGATGGTGCTAGTCCGACCATGGGTTGTAATCCTCTCCTTCTACTACTCTATCAATAAAGCTATTTGAGTTTTTCCTCCATACTTCTTGTATATCTCTGAATCTTGTATTGATATATGCATTTGTATGGTTAATATACATCTGATCCTATATTGTTTATGGTTATAGATCTCTATGCTTTGATGGTATTATGCTGCTTTGACTCTACAGGTGTTCTTTGAAGCGGGACAAGTAAGGAAAGAGTGGCGGAGCTCTGTCAAAGGAGGGAGGAAACAAGCAAGGAGCCAAGCGAAAGACTGAGTTTGGTACTCTCTGCTTCTCCCTCATCTATCTCTCATAAAGGAAAACACAAGTAACTTTAGTTTGTTTGTTTCTAAGATAACTACCCGTCTTAGTGGGACTAGCAGCTCTAAATGGACACTAGTTTTCCCGATAACAAAGGTTGCCCAGACCCACCGACAGGAAATTGAAAGCATGTGAAGATGTGAATGCATGGTGATACTAAGTGTAAGTATGAGTGAAAGTTCATGCATGCAAATAGCGAATGCAAGATTCAAAAAATGGAACAACATGCATATGTGTGTGAAACCAGTCACCGAATCGGCGACCGTCCGTGCAAAATAGTGTCATGCATGCAACAGTAGTGAGATGCTAAAAAAAATTGAACCAGTGATTGTACATGATAACATGCAAGTCAATGATAGCAAAAATTCACAAAAATCAAGAAGACAACACTCACACAAGACAAAACACAAAAAGCGACATAAATACTGCAAAAGACAAGTAAAGCAGACTGACCTGGAAATAGCTGAGCTGGATGTGTCAAAGACTCTTGGATGTATTGTGGGATGTTAGAGCTTCAAGATAGATGTGAAGAATGAGCTTTGAAGTGTTGAATAAATAAGTTTGAGGCTCATGGCACGCATCCCACAAATCCAGGAAAAAGCGACACTTGGAAGAAAGTTTCTAAAACGATATTTGCATGTAACCTCCATCTGCTAAAAATAGATGCCTAAAATCTAGGGATGCTTTTTGCATGTAGCTTTTTTCTATTTCAAGAAAAAGCAGCCCATGCATGTAAGTCAAGTTTTCTTGGTCCTGGGTGGAACTGATCAACATGAAATCGCATGCAACAGCCTGCTAGACTGAGAGGGATTTTTGCACAATTTCTGGGAGGAACTGGACTGGCTGTCTAGAGGGATTGTGCAATTTTTGGGAGGAGTAGCTGTCTGCTACCTAGAAATGCGCAATTTCTAGGTTGAGCTGCTGTGCTGGGCCATATTGTGCAATTTTCTTGAGGAAGGTTGTTTGACAGGATTGCGCAATTTCTGGGACCAGTAGGTTGCCGGTCAAATTTGCACAATTTTTTAAGGGAAGTTTGGTTCCCCTCTAGAATTGTGCAATTTTCTGAGGGAGCTTCTCAGCTAGTAGTTGGTCCAAGTCCAGATTGGAAGCGTGTGAGGGGAGTGAAGAAAACCTTCATACACAGGCTGGAAATCTGCTGAAAAACCAATGAATCCTATGTACTTGATAGTGCAAGACATGCTGCTAGGATGGTTGGTAAGGAGGCACGAAAACTAAGCTAAGGCAAAATTCTGGAGGGTGGTTGTAAGGCAAAATTTTGGAGGGTGTTTGTAAGGCAAAATTCTGGAGGGTGGTTGTAGCCGCTACAACACTTCAACATTGCCTTTTCTTGGATGGTTTCTTTATCACGACATCTTCGTAGAGTAGAATCAATTATCTGCATCTTTTATATCTCCAACGCCTTTATAGGTGTCAAGGGTCCTTTCTTCCTTTATTAGAGTTTTCCTGCCTTCTTTCAGGAGATATCTTCAAAGCATTTTTTCATATAGTGATTCTCAATGATCATGGTGTTCTTCACATGCTTGATCTCTTTCTTGATTTGCTTCTTCTCATATGGATATGTCAACGATCTAATGCTTCTTGTTAGAGCATTCCTTCTTTGCTTGCTTTATGGACTTGTCAGCATTTCTTCTTGCTTCTTGGTCAACAATCTTATACTCCTTATGTGAGCATATTCTTTTGCTGGCCTTCATTGCATTGTGGTACATGCCTTTGAGCATGTTATTGGTGAACGACATTATTTCATGCTTAATCATGTTATAGAACTATCCCATGAATCAATAATATACAGATGATAACATTACTAAACTTTAATAAATACATACCTCATCTTGATTCTCTTTGATCATCATTAGGTGTGGCCCTTGCTTCATCTTAGCTTGCCTGCATATCATCCTTTTCTTGAATCCCATGAATGGCATTCCCAATGAGACATCTTCCTTGGCTCATGAACCTTCTTTTGAAGATTCCATCATAGGATCTTAAAGATCCTTTCCTTGCAAATGTTTCTTTTCCTTTGATGATGGAGGTCTTCTAAGATTGTTAATCATGGTCAATTTTCCTTCCATCGTGGATGAGGTTCTATACTAGGTATGCTCCTTCTATATTAATATCTTGAGCTATATCTATAAAGCTCCTATATTCTAGAAGATATTTCTACCCATGCATTTTTATTCTCATTATTAAATGCTGCATATACTTAAGTATCTAGAAATCTATGTACATCATGCTACTATATTCTAGAGGATGTTTCTGGCCATGCAATTTTAATTTATTCCTACATGCTTTTATCCTACTCAAAAATTTGAAATAAGTTTAGAAGTAAAGAGTTTGACCTAGTCATAGTAGAGATCCAGAGGATCTTCCTTCTTTTGCTTCTTTCCTTCTTCTCTCATCTCTTGAGTTATGTGAGCTTGTTCTCTCTTCCTTTTGTTGTTGTTGTCCTTCTTAATCTTAGGACAATTCCTTCTGTAATCTCCATATTCTTGGCATCCAAAGCATTGGATCTTGGACATGATTTTGTTGTTTGTTCTTCATGGACCAAATTTTCCAAATTTACCTTCTCTTGCCCATGGTAGCAAATGCTTTCTCCTTTGATCCCACATCTTCCTTTGCCTTAAGTCTAGTTTCCTTTGTTCTGCATAGAGACCACATTTCACTGAGAGTGGTTTCTTCCTTCTTGGCATATATGCTTGATGTGAAGTTTCCCCACTCCTTAGGTAGAGAATTGAGTACTACAGTTGTTATCTCTCTATCAGACATGACTTCCCCAAGCCCTTGAAGTTGATCTCTCATTTCAGAGATTTTCATGAAGTAGGGAGCTATTCCTTCCTTTGTTATCTTCAGCTCGTATAATTCATTCCCCAGAGATATTACTTCTTCGGTTGTGGATATTGAGAATAGCTCTACTAGCTTATCATAAATTTATTTTGATGTATCAAACTTGGAGACATAAGGAATGAGAGAGTCTTTGATTGGTTCTATCAAAATCCTTTGAGCTCTTGTCTCATCCTTATTGTACTTGGCTAAGGCTTGAGTTTGTTCCTTAGCAGGGATAGTGATATTTCCATTGATGTTCTCTAGGAGTTCATATGCTCTAGGAGTTAATTCTCCTTGAGTAGTAGATCAATCCTCTTCTTCCATGCAAGAAAGTTATTGGTACCTACAAATTTATTTCTTTCCTTGCAAAAAGACATTGATGTATATTCAGAAGGGGATATGTACTTACTTGATAGATTTTGAGATGTAATGGATTTGCTTCCTCCTTGAAGGCTTGATGGCTTGTCTTCCCTGGATCTTGATGTTCTTCAAGTTGCCTTCTCCAAGGGGAATTTCTTGGTGATGAGGTTTGCTTGAAGACTTGTAGCTTGATGTAGGTTCTGCTTCAATCCGCTCTTTTTTGTAGGTGCCTTTATGTAAGGCTTTTCTTCTAGCTTTGTAGACCTCCTTGATGAATGATGGATTGTAGACCCTTATTGACCTTGAAGTGATTGAGACTTTTAGGCTTGATTCTTCAAATTTGTAGATGCTTCCCCTTTATGAGTGCTCTTGAGTTGCCCTTTCCTTGATGTGTCACCTTAACTCTGATACCATGTTGAAGAATCTAGGGAAAAGTAGTATAGTGTGATTCTTCATTACTTGATAAAAAATTGTGGAGTCTTTTTACTTTTCTTGTTAGCTTATTCTTCTTCTTATTATTATTGCACATGTGTGTACTTCATCAAACTGCTAAAAAAACATAAAAACAAGAACACAAGATGTTGGCGCTCTGCTATGGATAAAACCTCTCTTTTCTTGAGAGGAAAAACCTTTAGTGAATTTCTCTTATTGAAGCTTCTATTGATCAATGCCAAACACTAGACCCCTGACTAATAGATTCTCCAAGCACAAGTCAAGTCTTTACTCCTTTCTGCACCATATACCCTGACACTTCTTCTAGCACTTCTTCGGGCACTTTGTCCTCCTTCTGAATCTTCATTCTATTATGAATCTTCTCTAGAAATAAACCTTCTTGAGTGAGTCTTCTAGGTGAGGTGTTCCTCTTCTATCCCTTTCACAAGTAGACTTCAATGTTGACCAACCGAGATCCTTATTGAGATATGAGAGTATGACAGTGTTGTTTTTTTTTTTCCCTAGTTTCTCACACATGTGGGAGGATTACTAGGTTCATATGCTCTTCTTTCCTTCGCTTGAGTGTTTTCCTTCCACACTGGAGTAGGAGGCATTTGTAGACATAGTTACTAGCCCAAACAATGAAGAATATACAACTGTGATTTTACTGCTGATATAGTCGTAGACTATCCTTCATTCCCTCGCACGTATGATTGTGTATACCCTAGAAACATTCCCCTAATCTTCATTGTTCTTCCTCTTCTCTTCGCTACCCTAGTAGACCCTTTACCTTGGATTCCTTCGAAATTCTTGTCCTCTCTCTTTCTTTCATATTTCATAGCTTGAGTAGTGTGTTTTATTTGGAGTGGACAACCTCTATAAATAGAGGGTTGTCCCTCCAATTAGGTTGGCTTGTAGTTTACTTTACCCATTAACAAAAAAAACCTCCCACATACATTATGTTTGCATCATCCCAGAGATGAGTTTCTAGAGGTATGAAATGCATTCTAAGTTGAACCTCTGAGATAAAGGAAGAAAAATGTGCAGGTAAGGTTTAATATATATATATATGTAGATATATAATATATATATATATATATATATATTATATAATATATTTATAGATATATGTATATATATATATATATATATAGATATATGTATATATATATATAATATATATAATATATATATATATATATATAATATATATCTATATTATATATATCTATATATATATATATATATATAAATATATATATATATATATATATATATATATATATATATATATATTATATATATAATATGATTTTTAATATATGTTATTTTTATAAAATAAAAAGGAAAAATAGTATTTATAAATTAATTAAATAAATAGAAAATTAATTAAATAATTTACAAAATAAAGTGAAATACATTTTTTATATTTTGAAGTTTAAGCAATGAAAATCACTCAAATTTTGAACAAACATTATTTTCAAACCGTAAATCCAAACTGAAAAAAATTAGAGTCGTTGGGAAGCAAGTGTCCATAACACCAACAACGACACCTTAGAATCACAACAGTGTTATCTTAGAATCACAAGCATTGCTTTGCTACTAGGGATCATTCATAGCATTGATGAAGTTGCTTGGATGTTCTAGCTGCTCCAAAATTTGCTCTCAAGCCTTTACCCTTTTTTTCATTAGCAATCATCCATTTCTTATACTTTTCATTTTTTATAGGCCCAATTGCCACAATGTGATGAGGGATCCTAAATGACAACCAAGATGATTCTTTGAAAATTTAAACATTATTTTCTATTGGTATTACTCCTTGGTATCATTGCTCAAGCTTGTGCTTTCATATGAGAATGAGCTTTAGTTAAGATCTTATAGGGTTTTTGAGGCTTCTAAACTAGACCGGTAATTAGATCAATGCCCACTCAACATTTTCACTATTCACAGAGTGTTTCCCACTTGACAATAGTTTTATTATCAATAGGAAGAATGTGAATGTGAAGTAGCATTAGGAATTGCACACAGATTCATGGTTTAACATACATTGTTCCTAAAAAAGGTATCCTAGTAAATAGATCACCTGTTAGGTAACTGCATGAAGTCCATTGCTAGGGTAGAGTTTATTTACGTGAAAAGAGTAACTAGGTTGATTGAAAGAAAAGAACATAGCCGAGACAAGATCCAAAACCTAAAAATTGGAAATGAAACAATTTTTTTTTATGTATATGTGATGGTGGATGCAACCATCAGGTGGAATAACTTGTTAAAATTAGGTCATTTTTTGAGAGAGGTCATTGTCTTTTGACTTCCTTCTCAAAGGCACAAGGTTCAAGATCAACGTGGGGTGTTTGAGATTAAATATTATCTTTGCATCTTTTAAATTTTTTTTCTTCCTATATCAAGGGTTCTAGCATGGGAGGAAATTAACAAAAAAAAAATTGAAAAAGGCTTGATAACCTCCATGATCTAAAAAACATGCTAGATGATAGAAGTTTCATAGGTTTTTATATCATTGTAGGCCCATGTGAAAATGTATTTATACTAGGTAAACAAGTGGAAATAAGTTTACTTCTTTGTCGATGAACACAAACTATTTAGGTTTATGCATTTAAGAACCATTTTTGTCCCTAGATTGACCAATTCACTTCTCAAAGTTGAATTGTGGATATTGGAATTGGTAGGTCCATGAAATATTTATTATAAATCAATTTATTTTAAGTGGAACAAATCCTTAAGGGATGGGATTATCCATGCTCACATTATGATCATTTTTCACTTATTTCCCTTGGTCAACATGCTCTTCATCAATAATTATAGTGTCTTCAAGAATTTTTTTGTTCTATATGGGTTTGAGAACCTCTTTATTTTCATTAAACACTCTCTAGTTAGTGATGTTATCTAGGGAAATAGTTTTAAAAATAATACAATAGAAAAATCATGACACAATGTAGTAAATCTAGCAACTACATTTGACAGAGTGTTAGTGGTAGCGTTCATAAATCGAGTAAGATCATAATATTGAATTCTTTGAATAATTAAATTAACCTCCATACTTCTTGTTGGTAGCTTTTTAGATGTAGATACAAACATTGAATAGTATTTTGTAGCTATTACACGATCATATTCAAATCACCTGAAAAATTCAAGCACTCTACCTTGAGGTGAATCACTTTCTTCATCCTAAATATGAGCTCTTTGTATTTTATTGTGTTATTGACACATTAAAATTCTAATAGGATCACAGTTATATGTTTGTGTGGATCAATCAAATTACACCTCACACAAGCTCCATCCTACATCTTAGATCCATCAAAATACAAATTCCACATGTTAGTGTCAAATTCTAATATAGTCAATTTTTCACTATTTACACATGAGAGAGTAAAACCATCATTATTTACATCTACTATACAAGATTCATTATCACCAACCTATGAACATTTCAAGAGGTCAAAATAGGTTTTAGATGTGAAAGGGGATGTTTGATCTCTATAACAACCAAGGGAGGTTTCTAGAAAATAGTTCACGAATGTAGCATTTGCAAAACTAATTGGTTTATTAGGACCCTCTAGTTGAGTCACCATATGCTTCATGTGAGGCTCATTGTCTACCTGTATCTAATTACTCTTTCCTTTGTAGGGTAGCCAAAGGTGAGACTAATTAGTGGAAAAATATCCCTAAAGTTTCTACAAACAATCCTTACTCAACAACAGACCATAGGCCTCAGACTTGTCCACAACTATGATATCAATCACTTGATGGGCCCGAGAATCAAAGGAAAATATGATCAAGACATCTTTAGGATTTCATATCACCTTAACTTTTGACCTATCCAATTTAATGATATTAACATTAGCCTTTTCAGGAAAAACATTAGTCTTCTTGCAGACTGAATAAGACATGATGTTGGACAAAGCTCTAGTTTCCACCAAACAATTGTGTACATTATGATTGAAAACCTCAAAGATAAGAAAGAAAGGTGGTGTTTGTGATTTAGTGGTATGATTTTTAGTAGAAGTCTCATTGTTTTTTGTAGGTTTGGAATAAACGAGAGATGACAGAAATGTTTTAAGTAGTTTTATATGTTATGGTATATTGCAAAGATCATAAAGAAAAATATTAGCCCTTGTTTTCTTCATACCTTCAATTAAATTATATTCCAAGGACTTGATTCCTAAAGAAATTATTGCCTTTCTATGTGGAGTTAAGGAGTTGGTTTGTTTGTGCAAAGTTGAGGTATGCTTTATATTTTCCATGGGAGTGGCATTGGCCTTGGTAATATAAGTAGAAATGGAGTTACTCTTGGGTCTATAGGTAGTAGTTTTCAGAGAATATTGAGAGGCTAGAAACTGTCTCAACATGATTTTCAAGTTTGGCAGGTTGAGAAAGTTTAAGTGTAGGCCTTTTCTTGCAAAGATTGTATTTTTCTGGTGTCGTCTAAGTGACTTGATTTTCCCTAGGGATACTTCTCCAATGGTCTCGGTATTTGTGTCGACTGCCTAGTCCCAAAGAAACATGTAAATCCCTTCATTCCACTCTTTCTCCACTATACTAGGCTCATCCTCAACTTCCTTGGAAAGATCATTAGGTAGTGATTTCTACTCCAAAGACTAATTAATGACCAGTTCCATGGAATTGACCCACCATGGACATGGTTTTTCAAAGTGATTGACTTGATAGTATGAACAAAAATTTCCAGGTTGAAATAATATAGGGTTAGTTTCATATTCGAATTATCAATGGGTTCAGACTCGTTGATAATTTTATTATAGAATGGATAGAAAGGTCTATGCCCATAGGATATCTATCCTAAATTTATCTTCAATTAAACTTCTTCATTTAAAATATTCTTGTCCATTCTAAGTACATTATCTAGATATGTGGCTTCTTTCTCCGCTAGCTTATTCAATTGTAGAGAATTCTTTCCACTAGCCTTGGGTTCTTATTTGGTAAAAATTTTGCCAAGGGTTAACATCTATTTTTATACTTTGATAGCTTCTTGAGAGTGCAAGGCCATGGTATCCTTCTCTACTATCTTTATGAACATGGCTATATACAAATTCAAGGCCAAAGTTTAATACTCTATGGCCAGAGGATCAGCAGGGTGAGATTTTGTTAAGCCCTATATAAGTCCCATGTTTACCTAAAATCCCCATATTAGTCCCTAGATATTGGTTGATTACGTTTCTATTGTTATATTTTATGTAGGCTAGAACCCCTCATGGTACCATCTTATTGTATTTGTATCCTTCCTCTCCTATATATACACTAAGGATACCTAGACTTAGGATCATCAAATATTCTCTTGCTCATTACATTTATTTTATAAAGAGGTTTATCCCTAATATTAGACAAATTATGTGTTTCTTATCATATTTAACATGAAGGATCATAACATTTAGTATAAGAGCTCTTGATCCTAGGGTTTTGCTGCTTTAAATAAGATTATCATGGTATTTTCAAAAATATATATTATATATATATATATATATATATATTATATATATATATATTTGGTAGGGGGAACGTTTCAGATGGTCAAAATTTGAGAATATTGATAAGCTATCCTAAGAAATATATGATTCATTTTTTATATCTTGGTTCGCTATATTTTTCAGAGCTATGGTCCAAGGAAGTTAGGGTTTGTGAATAACCATGAAATAAATTTTAAACATGTCACCTTGGTATTTTTGCTATATCTTATTACTTGGAAAATTTCGAGCTATGAAATCTTCAAGAAATTTAAGAGACATATAGAAGTATACTAGGTATGTCTTCTAGAATTATATTTCAATAATTGTACACATGGAATTATATACACATTTTCTTGTGCCGAAAGAAAGCAAAATCAGAAAGTTTTGAGAAAGTTACTATGACTTTGAGTTGGCACATCATATTCAATTCACACCTATGGAATTGCAGAAACTACATATCAGAGTATGCAAAACAATTTTTGGTTCCAAAAGACCTCAAATCTCAAAGATATATCAATAAAGATTCAACCATTCTAATATTCTCCAAAGTAAAATACATAACTTAGTAATCACCTAACTATTCATTAGAAGATCCCTTTTTTTGTTGTAATAAAGCTGAGGGCTATTATTATTTTCTAAGATGCCTCCAAAGAAAGATACTACACTAATTAAATATGCTGAAGGCCCAATCTTGACTCATGAAGAAAGTGAAGACTTAGAATTTTGGTTATCTCAATTAGAGAATAAATTTAATGAAACGGATGGTAGTATGTTGAAAAAGGTGGATTTCTTATGTTTTGAAGAAAAAATTAAAAGAGAAATGGAAAAGAAGCTGAATGAAAATAATCAAGGAATATAAATGAAGATGGAAGGAATAGAAACGAAGATGAACGAAAATAAGTAATAAATCCAAAAATATATGATTTCCATGGAAATTATTCTCTTGGAGAGGCTTCCTCAAACTGATGTGGAGATCCAAGGAAATCATGACCATAAGGAAAAGCATGTTGTTGAGATTCAATCTCATATGGGGAGTATGTTATCACGATTGGAGAGCACAATTATGAATCATAGAATCATAATTAGGAATATTAAATCCAGGATCCACATCATGAGGGCTTCAAGTCAACACTAAGGAAGTAGTGCATTCTAAAGATTGATATGGGAAAATTTGATGGTGATGATTTTATAACGTGAGTATTTCAGATCGATCAATACTTTGATCTACATCAAGTAGAATCCTTACAAAATTTAAATATTGCATCCATGTTTTTAGAATAATACCAACATGTATGGCATCAATTGATTTGTGAAAGAAAAAATATTACGTTATATCTTGGTCCATTTTATAGAAAAATTTATAGCACATTCTCAGGATATTAAAAGCAACACATTCTTTAGTGAATTGGTAAATATTGGACAAAAAATTCCTATTACATAGCACATAAAACAATTCTAAAAGTTTATTCTTAGAGTAAAGAATATTTTGTTGGCATTATGGCTAAATGTTGTCCTTGATGTCAAACTATTTCATAGGAACAATGCAAGCACAAATTTCTATGGAGTATGGTGAGTGTGGAATTAAAATTGTTTAATGCAATTTGATTTAAATGGGTGAGTGTGGAATTAAAATTGTTTAATGCAATTTGATTTAAATGGGTCCAATGGTTAATTGGTTAATGTAATGATCCATGTGAAGTTGGTGAATTGGTTATGAAGTGGTCCAGTGGTGCTATGTTAATTTATTCATTTTACAATATTTGTGATCCAAATATTTTTGAGGTTGAAGTAAAAATAATTAATGAAGTGTTACAAATTAGTTTTGGACTGAGTGGTTACAAGTTACTCAAAGATTTAGTCATTATGGAGATCATGGTTAAATATTTTATTTATGGTGGTAGTTTATGATTGTAAAGAATGTTATTAATGGTGGAGAAAATTCCTTTTTGGAACAAAATAAAAACAAAACAAAAATAAAATATTGGGGCAATGGACCATTGACAATTTATGATCCATTGAATTCAAATTAATTTCATGTGCACCCTAGGGTTATTTGATACAGAAAAACTAATACCATGGATTTTTCTCATGGTAATGACAAAGGAGAAAGCCATATAATGAAATTGAAATTCATGATCTGGGTGTGCAATTTCTGGGAAGTTAAGCTTTTTATTTGAAATGTATTTGCATTAGTGCAATGTGATTTGTGGGATCAAATTCTAGAGATCAAAAGAATGTGTTTTGGTGAGATCGATCTGAACAACCTATTCTTTTTCTAAGGGGAGACAATGCAATAGAAAGATTGATATGGTTTATATTGTTTCTAGTTCTTTATGAGAACATGTGCACTCAAGAGAATGTAGATCTAAGACAAGAGAATGTGTACACATGGCAGGGACAAAGATATGTCTAATTGATGCTATTTTTTTGTGCACAAAGGTCAAAAGAATGTGTACACATGATTTGAATGCCAAAAGGAATTAATGGTAAGCATAATTTTTTGAAGGTGCGTTGGTCATAATTTGGGTATGCGAAATTCTTGAAGGATCATTGACGAAATGTTTGGAAACTTAATACTATGTATATCTATATCAACATTGATTCATTTGATAAAAGGAATGATTGCATCATGTTGTATGCCCTCAACCAGAATTTGTATTAAATGACTAATGGATCTAGAACATTCATTTTTTTTACAAAGATAAGTGGGGTTATGAATTCGCAGAAATCGACTCATCAATGAGCAGACTGTAAATATTAATGGTGTTTTGACCGAACGCGAATCTAATATTTTTTCCTTTGTAGTGAATAATGAATTTAGAGTTTGAAATAGTGTTATCTTTTCTTCAGTTTGGCATAGGCTTGCGCAACCAATGAATCGATATGGCACCTCTTGTAACAATATCTAGGATGAGAGAGAAGACATGAGATCTAGCTCAAAATGCATAATTCGATTTGTTTTATATGCCAATGTCTACAAAAGTGTGATGGAATATGTTTTAATCTATGATATATGCAAAGATTAAAGTGTATGCACAATTATTATGTATTTTTTTGAGATCGATGTATAAATAGTAAAAGGATATATGTGTGTAATGGTATTTAATAGTGTAGAGGATGCTATATTATATGTCTTGCTACTTGTTATTTATGGCCAAAATTATTTTGGGGTAATGTGTGCTACATGTTGTTCTATAGTCCTTATGATGTGTTAGGTCCCTATACTACTAGTGTAACCCCTTATTGTTATTAATACACCCCCTTTATTATATCGTTGTGCCCATTTAGTCCCCATATTGTTATTATTGTGCTGCATAGAAGCCCATTATTGTTATTATTATGCCATTACATTATTATTGTTATGTCGGTTTTGATTATATTGTGACCCCTTAGACTCTTATATATAGAAATGAGGTCTTGTAATTTCTTTCATCCAAGAATTGTTCATTTGTGTAATGTAAAGGAGGTTTTCCCCTCGAAGATGCTTATTTCTAAGGCGTTTATCTATATTTTCTATCTTTTTGTGAGTTGGTTTCATAACATTTGGTATCAGAGGTTGGATTCTAGGGTTTCATTGCTCCAAACAGGTCATCGTGGCATTTGCGCTATAATATTTTTTTTGCGACGTTTCAAAAGTGAAAATAAAAACCCATTTGAGCCAAAATCGCTTTGAACCTCGGGTCCAAATTTCAAATCTTGTGTCGCTATATTTTCGGATATATGATTTGAGGAAGTTAGGGTTTTTGCAAGCTCCAGAATTCCATCTCAAATAGGTCATCGTGGCATTTGTGCTACAATTGTTTTTATACAAAGTTTCATACTCTAAAATTAAAACCCATTTGAGACGAAAACTTGGTGAAGCTTGAGCCCGAATTTCAGATCTTGTGTTGTTACATTTTCGGAGATACAGTCAAAGACAAGTAGGGATTATGCAAGCACTCAAATTACATTCTAAAGAGGTAACCTTGGGAAAATCATCATAACTCTCTCTCTGAGGATATGATTCAAATTTTGTAAAACGTGACAAAAATTAGATGAACTTTAGTTTGTTGGGTATCATTTTGAGAACCTAAGGTCGAAACAGTGACGCGGGGCACATCGTACAAGTTCGCTCTACTGAAATAGTCTATAATTAGGTCATCACAGGATATTGGGAATAACTCTTTCTTGAGGAATCCAGTCACGATCAGACTTACGGGGTTAGAAAGAGCCTCAGACTCCTATCACAGGAAAAAAATTTGGAACTTAAAGAATTGAAATTACATAGTTACAGTCGTTTCAATATCGAGCTCCTAAAATCAAGAAAAGGTGATATGAGGAAGTTTGATGGAAAGGATCCGGTAAATTGGATACTACAGATGGAGAAATATCTTGATCTACATGAGGTGCAACTATTAAATAAGGTACATATTGCATCTTTATATTTAGAACCGAATCAATTTTTATGGTATAAAGGGCTTTGTTCTCGTAAAGCACTTGTCACTTGGTAAATTTTCACGGAAGAAATGATAGCACATTATGAGGATACAAAGAGTAACACCGTCTTTAGCCAATGTATAAATCTCAAACAAAAGGGTTCAATGGAAGAGAAAATTGAGGACTTCCAAAAATTGAATATAAGGGTAAATAATATTCCAGAGAACAAAAGGATTGATGTCTTCATAGGGACTTTAAAGGATAACGTTCAACATGAGGTTCATCTTTGAGAAC
The DNA here is from genome assembly GCA_000404065.3 of Pinus taeda. Classification (NCBI taxonomy): domain Eukaryota; kingdom Viridiplantae; phylum Streptophyta; class Pinopsida; order Pinales; family Pinaceae; genus Pinus; species Pinus taeda. The sequence continues at coordinate 32,253 of APFE030503665.1, forward strand.
CTGATTCATTGGAGAAGGCATTCAGGTTAGCAAGAAAAATTGAAAGTGAAATTATGGAAACAAGGGATCCCACCACTCATGACTATAATTATGGAAGTGTTTTTTCTCCTATCCTTCCACAACCTACAAGGTTTACACCACAAAAATTGGAAGAAAAAGGAGAAAAATGGCTTTGTTACAATTGTGATAGAAAATACACTATGGGTCATAAGTGTGTTGAGAAGAAATTATTTTACATAGATTATGAAGAGGAGGAAGAAAAGGATCAAGAAACATCAAAAGAAGAGGATATACACCAGGAGCCAACCTGAGAGAAAGAAGAAATGAATCTGACCATATCTTGTAAATCATTGGCAAGAACTACCACTCCTCAAACTCTCAAGATAGAAGGACATATCAAGAAGAAAAAGGTTCAAGAAGTGAAAGATCACATCGAAAAAGAAGAAATGAATCCGACCATATCTTGTAATGCATTGGCTGGAATTACCACTCCTCAAACTATCAAGATAGAAGGACATCTCACAAAGAAAAAAGTTCAAGAAGTGAAAGATCACATCAAGCATCAAGAAATGAATCCGACCATATCTTGTAATGCATTGGAAGAAATTACCACTCCTCAAACTCTCAAGATAGAAGGACATATCAAGAATAAAAAGATTCAAGTAGGGAAAGATCACATCGAGAATCAACAACAAGTTCTCCAACTTTTAAAGGATAATGCCACTTTGGTGCAGAATTGAATGAAACAACAGTCCGATCAACATCACAGTGAAAGAAGTTTTGATGTAGGTAATTGGGTATTTTTACGGCTACATCTCAAGCAAGCTATTTATGAGAAGGAAATGTTGGAAATACAACATGCACTTAAGAAATGGTGACCTTACCTAATGGGAAGACACTTAAGGTAAAAATGGATCATGATAGTCTTAAATACTTTCTAGAACAAATTTTGTCTTTAGAAGAACAGAAAAAATGGGTCAGAAATATGTTGGGTTATGACTTTGAAATCATCTACAAAAAAGGGAAGGAAAATGTTGTTGCAGATGCACTCTCAAGAAAGGATGAGGATGTGGAAGAATTGTTTTGTGTTATTTCTATTATCCAACCAGATTGGATAAATGAAGCAAGGGATGAATGGAAGAAGGATGAAGAAGTGTGGCCACTCATTCAAAAGTTGCAGAAGGTCCCAGTTCAAACAATATTGACAGAACTTGACGAGGAAGGAAAAATCATATTGGAACCTGGAGTAGTCACATAAACAAGAACCCGACAGCTACGAAATCAATCAATTTAAGAGTATCTCATCAAGTGGAAGAAATTACCTACTGAAGATTCCACATGGGAGGACAAGAATTTTATACAAAAGCATCAAGAACTACTCAAGTATTGAGGACAACACTTTTTGAAGGAGAGGGGCATGTTAGGTCCCTCTACTACTAGTGTAACCCCTTATTGTTATTAGAAAAAACCCCTTATTATATTGTTGTGCCCATGTAGTCCCCATATTTTTATTATTGTGCCCCATAGAAGCCCACTATTGTTATTATTGTTCCCTTACATTATTATTGTTATGTCAGTTCTGATTATATTGTGACCCCTTAGACTCCTATATATAGAAAGGAGGTCTTGTCATTTGTATCATCCAAGAATTGTTCATTTGTGTATATGTAAAGGAGGTTGCCCCCTCGAAGAGGCTTATTTCTAAGGCGTGTATGTATATTTTCTATCTTTTTGTGAGTTGGTTTCATAGCATTCTAGTTATGAATGACTTGATAGCCTACAAAAATATGTTTGGGGGGGTTGAAATGGTTCTTGTTACAATAGTATAATTCATGTGACAATGATTTCATTCTTGTGACAACAATGTTATTACTGTGACAAAGTTGTGTGTATCTTGTAATGGTTGAGATCATGTAAAGTTTGATAATATATGCGAGATAGAGAGGATAGAGACTTATGCTACTTGAAGGACCATTATTGAAGCTACTATTGAAGAAGGCCTTAATAGTGATACTACATATATATCTTTAGCTTCATATTTCTTATGTTATTTTCTTGATTACTGATGTTATGAATACATACTGCTATTGGAGATAGTATTTGATGTAGAGAAGGATTGTAATTGATTGAAAGGGTTTCTTATGATTACTTATTCATGATCATTATGGATATTGATGTTATATATATATGAATTTGTTGTTGTTTCAGTAGAGGAATTTTGAGACCTGAAATGGGCCTCCTAAGGGATATTATAAAATAATAGTGGGAATAATAAAATAAGATTAGATCACCTCATCAAGTTTTGGAGGGAAAAAAGAAAAAACTACTTTTTTCAGCTCATGTTTTTAATTTATTTCCCTACGTTTTTACTCAAATTTCAAGCGGAAGCACGCAAAATTTAGTTTTTCATCCAAGGAGTACCCATGTTGCATACTTTCGGTGGACCCTACTATAGAAAAAACGTGAAATACCTGAAAAATGTAATTGCAATCACGCTTTTTCACGTATTTCACATTTTTCCTATAGTAGGGTCCATTGAAAGTATGCAACATGGGTACTCCTTGGATTAAAAATTAAATTCATCATCTAGTGTGTGCTCTTGCTCGAAACTTGAGTAAAATTGTAAGGAGATAAGTTGAAAATATTTGAAAAAGTAGTTTGTTTGTTTTTTTTTTTCCAAAAATGGTGAATCATCCCCCATGGTTAACATCACCATATTGAATCCTATTTGTTCTTATAAATTTGTTTTTTGTTTTACATTTTTGCTTTGAAGCACATTTTTTATCTCAAAAATTCTCTAATGGTCAATGATATCTTCATGATTGATTCTATTATAGGCATTATTACTACTGGATTATCAAAATGACTTGATAATTTTGTTGCATTTTGACAATATATTCAGAGAAGTTATGAGGAATATAGTGTTTGACGTGGTTGATGTGCATAGAGGTTGATCTGATGAATTATGATTTGATGAGCATGATATTTGTTTGACAATGGGAAGATTTTTGGCATAACATTTGACAATGTTGAGTTCGTATAGAATTTTGCATTGGTGTGTGGGTTGTTAAATTTTGCTAAAACTTGGCTTGATATAGACAGTGCATATGAACTATTTGTCTTTGCATTTGAGAGTGTCGATCAGTTAGTGTTTGACTTGGTAATTGACAGGATTTGCATTGACAGTAGCATTTCACAGTGTTGATTTGGTTTTGGCTTGGTATATTGGTTTGGACAATGATATGGTTACAATCATGTAATTGGTTATTCAGTGATTGGTATTGTTAGCACTTGAAATTTCACCTAGGCTGAGATAGAAAAATCTCAAGGCTACATCAAACCATTCAGCCTCGTAGCTAGCCCTACGTGGCAGGAGAAGGCTCTCTCTGGTCAAACTCGATGGATTTGTCAATAGGATGAGTTGACCAATTAGAAACACTGATATTAGGCTACTAAACTGATAAGGAGGGTTGATTTAAAATTTTTGGAGTTTTTGGTGGCATTTGGAGGGAGTGCAATTCAGGGTGCGGGGATTGAGCTCAGTTTTTGCAGGTGGGTCTTTGGGGCAAGGTAGGAGTTTGTGCTGATGCCTTTAGCTGAGATGGGTGATCAAGGAGCAAAGAAGAGAAGCTAAATAGGGCAAACAATGAATTTGAATCCTCTCTAGACAGTGGAAAACATAAATATTAAACAAAATTGAAAGCTGAGCATGGCATGCATGAATTCAAACTTTATCACTTCTTTTGCTTAATTAGCAGCAGTAGAATAAGAGATGGAACACATAAACACACTTACAATGACAAGTAGGAAACACACCATCAGCACAATAATCCACAAGAATCCACAATGATGTCTGCAAAACCCTGGCCTTCCTTTTCCTCAAATTGCAGAGATACAAGTAAACTATACAATAGAGCTTCTCCCTCAAGAGTCCAACCATGAAAATGAGTAAGAGAAGGCATAATATAGAGGCAAGCCAACCTCTTTCCTTGCCTCTAGGGTTCGAGCTCACTATCCTAGGAGCTGTTTCAACCACTTCTAAACTAATCACTAGATAATAGGCAGTCAAAACAACTTGCCTCTAAAACTTAGGAAACCTATCCATGCATTAAATATTTACCATTTACATCAAGGAAACTTCTATAAGTGTTCAAGGAGAGTAAAAGTATCTAAGTGCCATGAAAATTACACAAAAATACATCATTTACATGCCTCAAAAGTCAACCAAGGTGAAAACAGTGTTTTGCTGGCCGAACTGGTCAAAACAGGCAAATTTCCCTGAGTGGTCACGCCCCTCACTTTGACTGGTCACGCGCATTGACAGCTCTGTTTGAGGGCCTTCCCGGTGTCCACATCAGGTTCAAGATAGCTCATTGGAAAGGTCTATGAGTCTACTTTCCAACCCCACTATAATTTCTGAATTTGGAGTTGATTTGACCCCTCAAAAGTCATTTCTCCCAAGGCAGCTTTCTGCAACTCAAA